>CAUYQU010036090.1:0-103916 GCA_963574635.1 Cheracebus regulus
ACATAGGCATCACATCATTGTCTAGTAAAGATATTTTCATATATCCTTTGATTGCAGTTCTGGCTTTCCCATAGCTCGACTGCCTCCAACGGGAAACTGTGTCCGGGCTCAAGCTCACCGTATGGCGAGACCCAATTCCGAGGGATCTCACTAGGGAATGAACCCCACATCCAAAGGAGTTGGCGACACTGGTAGCTCAAGATGATGTATGCGTGGGCTCCATGTTCCTTAGCCTTGAGCTTCCAATGGGCCAGGGCCCTAGGAGCCCCCAAGGCTGGCCAGGAGTCCAGTAACATCTAGCTATACCAGCAGAAAGGAAGCAAGGCTGGAAGTGTCTGCCAGCATTGGCCCAGCCAACTTCTCGGTGCCAGCCCCTCCAGGAAGAAGTCAGCATAAGTCACCAGCACCATAGCACCCAGCAGGGCTGTGCCAAGAATTATGGATGGACGTGGCCACTGAAGCATGAGCAGGGCTCCCAGCAGGTCCAGCCCCACCAGTACCACCTGCCAGCACCCAGTGAAAGTGGTTGATGGATGGATTCAGTACCCAGCAGAGTCCAGCATCCAGGTTCAGACCTAGAAGGAGACCAATCAGAAAGAGCCCAACACTGCAAACGACCATGGTGACCAGGCTGCAGAAGAGCCGAATGCCCAGTGTGATGCTCGTGCTCACCTCCAGGCTCAGCTGTGTCTCCAGCGCCTGCTCCTTGTGAAAGAGCAGGAAGATCACTAGAGCTCGAGACAGCAGACCTGAGAGAAACATCAGTGCCCTGAAGCAGCAGTGGCCAAAGCATCAGTAGATGACTCCAAAGCAGCAGCAGCGAAGGGCCCACACCAGGGCAAGTGCCAGTTCAGGATTGTCCTGGGGTTCCAAAATGCAACTTGGATCTGGAGGCTCTGGGAGTTGTTGATTAAGGGATTTGGGAGAAGATGTCACAGCCAGAGACAGCAAGGCTTCCTCCATGGCTGAAGAGAAAGTGATCACAGAGTGGTAGTTCAGTGGCAGCTCCTGTCATTCATCTGTGGATACATTGAGGGTGTTGAGAAAACACCCTGCCAGGGCGGAGGAGAAGAGGGGGTGAAAGTGCTCCCTAGACTCCAAGCCAGATCCCCACCTGGAGGTCCTAGGCAGGCGAGGCAGGAGTGTGGGGGGAGGTGGGTAGATGGAAGACATTTCCAGGACCACTCTGTTTGTTGCCCCTTAAACTCTTAAAAGTCACAGCCCAAGCCCCGTGAGCTAAAAATGGCCTCCTGTTATTTTTGCAGCTCCTTTCTAGTGGTACACATTTAAAGTCTCTGAGTATTCATCTCCTCAACTTTAAAATCGAGATAAGCAAACCTACCTCATAGGGTGCATGGGAGGATGAAATAAGTTGAAGTATGTAAAGGCACTTCGCATATTAAATACTAATCCTGGCATGCTGGGAGGGCTTAGCAAAATTACTTAGTTGGCATTATTACACAATTTGCAAGACTGCTCCCAATTTTAGACTCTCAAAAGTCTAAAACTCAGTTATCATGAGGCACTCTTGCTATAGCTTATACTTTGTAAACTGGGTTCTCTAAGCTGAATTTCCCTTGAATCTGAACATGTTAGTTGTACTCCTAACCTCATCCGTTGGGATAAGGTTCTCATCTAAGACCAATGGTTACCATACCTTCTTTGTGAATAATGTTTCTTTAAATTCTACATGACATTATATGGTGTCCAGGTGCTCCAGCAATAATAGCACTATGGGAACAGAGATGGCAGTATAAGTGGGGCTTACAGCCAGACTGCAAGCTGCACCTTCCCTCTCACACTTCCTGGATATGCTTTAGCAGAGTCTGGGCTTCCCCTTGTTTAACAAATTTCAGAACTGCCTGGAATCCTGAGCTACATGACCTCTAAGAGACCTTCCTACCAATCTATGAGCAGTCTGAAACATTTTCAAGAAACCCAGGACTTTTAGAAAGCTGTGTTTGGGACTCTACCAATAGAGAGAATGTTTTCAAAGTGATTTCTGCTTGGCTGACCACCATTTCCAAAATTACCTCTCAGTTAAGATTTCCCTGTGGAGACAAAGCTGTTTGTGCATGCTCTGGGTCATTGATGTCTAACTTTGCATAATTGACATTCTGAGCTTTGTGTCAGAAATCCACAGAATTATTTTTAGTAGTCCTATAATCATGAAGAATTGTGTGTGTGTGTGTGTGTGTGTTTTGCTCCAAAGATAATGATGCTTCATTCTTTACCAATAGGTACTTTCTTCCCATTATTAATTTCTATCTGATGTTATGTGTACCCTCTAGTGCCACAGGAAAACTATGCAACATTCCTAAAAAGGGAGTGCATTTCAATAAAAACAAAGTATAGTTAATTACCATGATTTTGATTTGAATAAATCATAATTTTGACCAACCTGTAGGTCTATGCCCTATGACTATACAAGTTTTGAAACGGTGAAATTGTTGACATTTTTAATCACTCATCACAATGCCTGGCACTTTAAAATATGGAAGCCAGAGCAGAAAGATTTAACGTACATGTCAACTGATAAATGCTTTGGCTTATGTGAATTCTGCACAGCACAGACTGATCCATGTTTTTTAGAAAGTGTTCATCTTTCACATTGAAGTGCTTTTAAAGTTTGGAAATATTCCACGAATTGTAATAATTTTGTACATTTTTACAATACTAGAGCTAAATTTGATGTTTTAATTAAAAAATCTACTTCAACCTTGACTGATATATCTGACAAACTACAATAATTCATCTGTAGTAGTTATGGAATTAGAATAGCCTCTTCTCTTTATTTATACTTTTTCTCATGCATGGATCAAATATTAAGTAAACTATTCGTTTTTCTTCTAGTATTATTTTCATTGAAGAAATCTTAACATGCAGGTTAATAGCAAGCCTGAAATCACTGTGTTGGTACAATTCTGTAATGTCTTATTTTACTTAACTATAAGTCATTAAAGTTTGTGAACAGAGAATTTTAGCTTCAACTACATTTTACCAGATGCGTAACAAAACAAAACAGAATGTACTATCATGTTTTGATTCACTGTAAGTCCTACTTAATTTAGTGTAAATTATTTAACCCTACAATATTTTCAAATGTCAGACATATATGAAAATGTCAAGCCATTCTTTAACCATTAAGCATACATTCCAAAAATTCAGTTTACTTTAAAAAAAATTGGAGTATATTATTTTTCTTTGCTTTATACAACTTCTTTTGGAATCTAACCGTTTCATTTTCAAATCTGAAGTTAGTCTTTAGGTATATAGGACTATTTTATAATAAAAACTACTTAATAGAGCTGTTTTTATTAAATGATATAAATTAATATTCTATAACTTTTCTCAATGCACTGTTTAAACGTGGTTTGTTCATTTTTTCATACAGTCAGTTAAGCAAAGGGACCTAGATTTCCCTAATTGCCAGATTCTTTTGAGGTATTTTTTTAAAACACCAAAATATTTAACAATAATTTTATCAGTAACAGACCAAAGTATTTAGAACTTAGTAGAAAAACAAAGAGATGTGATTCTTAAATTCAAAATCTTTAATAAGAATGACTGTTTAATCCATATCCTTGAATCTTCCTCAAAATCAAGTCTACTGTCAATTTATGTTTCATTCAGCCCATCTTCTTAAATATTTGTTTAAGCCTTCATCACACAAAAATTCAAAGAAAGATGTATGCCAAGTGTTCATTCCATTATTTTTTTAACATCTATAATTAAAACAGAAATATAAAGTGGGAGAGGGACTGATGTCGATTAACTATAATAAGAAACTGGATAAGGTCCTTATTATCACTTTTCTCAAAGCAATTTTGTTCTTTATAATATGAAATAAGTTAAATTATGTGTTCACAAAATGTCCTTGAAAGACTAAAATAAATTCTATGCCTGTTTAAAGATTCATTTAAAAAAGGCAGAGGGCATGAAGTTGTGGACCAAAAACTGAGATTCTAACAAACTGTTGTATCATTACCAGACAATCCTGACTGTTTGCATGTCCCTGAGGTTAAAGATTGAAATGAACAAATTGCCAGAAAATCTGGCCTCTGAGGCTCTGGAGCACTGGGTATGCCCTAGAGGAACATGCAGGTTTTTCTCTTTATAGTTTTATTTCATGACTCCTCACAGTTCAGCACTGGTCTGATTTTAAGTGTCATCTGAGCTACTAGGAATGTTAATCCTAAATATGCCTACTATGTAGTCTTAATTTCAAGTTCCGGTCTCAGCATCAGCTTCTGTACTTAGGAAAGAAAACAAAATTGGCTGAATGTCTGCTAGACTATGGATCTTTAGTTTTAACTCCAACACCAGCCCTGTGAGGTAGGTGAGTATTCATTCTTATTTCACAGATGAGGAAAGAGACTCTTGAGTGTAAGCACCTAGCTCAAGGTCATAGAGAGGGTTAGTGATATAATTAGGATTAAAAAGTCAAAATTATTGGCTTTAAGGTGTATTCTATTTCCCTGAGTACCAATGGAGAAAAATAAAACTTTCTATTAATGCCATAAGCAGAAACATGTAATATTCTTCATGAAAAGGCTCAGTAGGATATGGCAGTTAGGAACACAGATTATAGATCCATGCTTCTGGATTCCCTTTCTAGCACTGCCACTTTTAAGCCATGAGACCTGACCAAATTATTCAACCTCTCTAAACTCAGTTTTCTTGTATGTAAAATAGTAGTAACAGCAGCACAAAGAGTGTTTTGGGGAATAAATAATCAAAACTTGGCACATAGTAAGTGCTAGCTATTATTATTATTATTATTATTATTAATTTTAACTACAAGGGTCTTTGGAGGTCATCTTATTTAATCCCTTCTTTTTCTAAGTAAGAGGCTGAGATTCTAAGAAGTGGAATGCTTCTCCAGGATTACAAAGCACGATAGAAACAGCAACGAGATTTCCTAATGTCCAATCTAGTGTTAGACTTGTAAGCAAAAACAACATTTGCAAGATAATGAATGCCAATGCTGTATTTAGAATTTCTTTGTATCATTTTACAAATCCCTAAGGCTTTTCTATAATCTGCCTATTCCTGCTGAGAAATAATATCATCTAATTGTAACTTTTTATGGATATTGATAGAAAGAATGACTCGACAAATTATGAACATACTGCTACATTTTATAAATCCATAAAACCTTAAAGATAGCCTCTTTTATGTACAAATAGTATATTACATAGAAAGTGGTGAATGAAAAATAATGGTACAAATAGTTTTACTTACATGGTAGAGGTATCCTTTTTTTTTTTTTGAGCTAAAGACTTACACTTTCTGAATATTTGTCAAAAGTAATGATGTGGAGCAGAGTTGCTGTTCTCTCCTGCTAAAATGGGTTGGCTTCCTCTACATTGCATATTGTATTCTAAAAGAGAAGAGAGCACAATGATTAATGTACATATATATCTTATGTTGTTCAAGTTTCAAAAAATGATAGAACTCTGTTTCCACAACAGATTAGAAATATTTTTCTTCGGGAAAAAAGTGATGAACTATATAAATAGAAGAATCAAAAGTGGGTGTAAATGATGAATGCTTCACTTTTCCTGAGAAGTTGTTTTTCTCTGCTGGCCAGAAAATAAGCAGAAAACTGGTCTTTTGATTTGTAGAAACTTAGACAAAATAGTTTCCAGACTTCCTTTCAATTAATATCCAACGCACAAGTTACTGAGCACTTACATGCAAGGCAACTAGTAACTGGGGACACTGAAACTGATAAGACAGATTTGACCATCAAAGTCATTATAATGACTAGTTATATTTTTTGTCTACCATGTTGCTTACTTACAAATCCAAACTATAATTATGCACTAGCATCAAATAATTTAGTTAATATAATAGAATTGAGACAATGTCAGAGCATATATACACATTAGATGATCTCCCCTTAATACCATACTCTGATTACATTAGATAGTATTAGAGGTACGGTTAATTTTCCCTCCAAAATATCATTGTAATTTCTTTTATTTGTGTAATTAAACTAGAAGATATATACCACATTAAAACAGAGCTGAAATAAGATTGCTTGAATGACAGCATTTTGCTTTGGGGCAAACAAAACATTTCTGGAAAATTCATTATCTCTTAAGTAGGCATGGTTCACAGATTGTAAAAATGCTTATTTATTTCATTTATAAGATTGGATCTTATTTGTTTATTTTTATCAAGTGCACTATTTTGGTATTCTTGGTTTATATTTTGAGAGTAAAAAATTTACCAACTAGCATGATTTTAATCAGATTTTATAGTGCAAGTCTCCCTTGATAATTTCTAAGGATAATTTGTTGTCATCAGAAGATATACTAATTGATATTGAATCTCTAAATGATACAGCACTAGTAATTTTACATAAGATTTTTCTGAGATATGATCCTGGGACAGTTGAAGGTTTATGGCCATATACACAAAGCTGTCCATGAAATATTTCCAGTTAACAACTGTACTTAAGTTTTATCCATGCTTTACTTTCATTATTCACATTTCTTGGACTTTTCAGCTGAAGTCTACCAAACAGATAAACAGAGTATATCTCTAAGGAATCTTCTCAGTATGGTATATTTTAAAATTAAGGGGAGAACAGCTTTCCACATGGGAAGTCTGGCCAGTTGGAAGTGCAGGAATGTCACTCAAGGAAGAGGTGTAAGATGAAAGAGACAAGAGAAGAAGACCAGAGCTCTGAGGGGTGTGATAATCCATGTGTAACACAGGCGTGGTTAAAAAACTAAGCGAAATTGATCACTCCATGTCAATGAAGCTGTGCAGACAAAAAAAAATTGCTTTAGATAGGGGTGGTTCGCAGTGTGGCGGAGGTGAAGAAGAAAAGACAACACAGAAAGAATCATGGGATTGTGGAAGAACAGAGAGGCTTGAGTAATTATGGCACGACTGAGAGGAAATGAAGACATTTAGTATTGATCATGTATTCAAATAATTTAATAAAAGTATAAAGAATTAAATATACATTTGACAGTGGGGTCAGATCTTTTTTGTTGTGGTTTTAGTGTGCTACTTTTTGCAAGACATTGACATGACAGAAAGGCATTCAGTTATTCATTATTTCAACCAACAAATATCTATGGAACAGGCTCTGTAAAATCGTTGTTCAAGCCATGTTAGGACAAAATTTAAAAGGTAAAGATGAACACTCTCAAATTAACATAAAAAAGGTGAGGATTGTTGAAGTCAAGAATTGATGGGATCATAACCACAAATAAAGAAATGACACTATTTTCCAGGGAATCTGAAAACCAGTGACTCAGGATGTTCAAGAGAGCTGGAATCTTTATGCTCACATAAGATCTACTATAATAGTGTATTTGTGTTATTCTCAAACATGTGAATTCAATGAGCAATAATCAGTTGCATAGGACACGTCCCTGTAAACCATTGTGTATTTGTGTGAACCAATAGCTCTAAGAATGCAAAAGAAGAGATAATTTCTGCCTAAGAAAACCAGATAAGGTGTGATGAGAAGTTGAACATGGAATCCTGGCCATAGGAATAGAAAGTACTCCAAAAGTAATAAACTGGAGGAAGAGCAATAACCCAGGAATATAGAGGTTCAGCAAACCATAAGTTAAATATGATATTAGCAGCACAGACTTCGTTGAGAGAATTAGTGGATCAGAGAACTAGAGAAAGACTCAGTACAGGTTGCAGAGGGCCTTAGTGCCTAGAAAAGGATTGATGCTTTATCAGGCAGGCAGTAACAGTCTGAGCAAGATAAATCAGAATCAAAAGCTGTTTAGGGATGTTTATCCCACCACATGTTACAATCAAAAGGGAAAAACTCATGGTAAAGTACTTTCATCATAAATTTTATACTCTGAAAACAAAACCTGAAAACTGGATTGATTTTTCTGAGCAGTGAAAAAAGTGCATGGGAAATTATATGAGTATTTGCAAGGATAGTTGGGAAGAAATGAAGCTATTTGTGTTAATAAGTGATTTCTTAATTAAGTAGGAAGTGAGTTGAAGGAAGGACTCATAATAAAATGAAAACAATAATGATGGTTTCTTTTCTCTAATTAGGTCAGAATGGCAACCTTAAAAAAATAAAATAAAAAATAAAAACACCTCAGTGTTGGGTATTACATTTCTCTAAAAAATTATGGACTCTTTTAGTTCAGTGCATCTAACTTAGGTCTATTCTTCCTTTCGTCTGACTAGTAAAATGTAATTTTAAGAGTAGAAAAACGTAGAAATGGTTTACCTGTGAGCATTCTTAACAATGGAAATTATCGCCAAATCACTTGGTAACAGTTTTACAATTTAAACATCTCTTCACATTTGGCAGTTTTCTTTGCAACACTGGAAATAATGGATAAGGGGTGATTTTTTTGGCTAGGAAATAACAAATGCAAAATGAATGAAAATCTTGAACTCAGGCATACTTAAAATGCTAGTTATGACTACATATTTCAAAAAGCTGTTACTATCACACAGAATCCTTAGAACCAAGAAGTTATTCAGCCTCAAAGTTTATTTTTAACTTAGACTCTTTTTCTTCTTCATAATTCTTAGATTTTTTAGAACACATCCAAGAAATAAGTACTATGAGAATTCCCCAGTTCTGAGAATTCTGCAAATTTGGTTAATAGCATTTTTGGCCCTCTGTGCCTCAAGAGAACATCAAAATCCAAGCTCTAAACTTGGTGTCTTCCTGGATTCTTAGATTCTAGTGTTCATATATGCATTAGTATCCTCGGACTTTTGTAACAAAGTACCATAATTGAGTGGCTTAAACAACAGAGATTTATTTTCTCACCGTCTAGAGAGTAGAATTCCAAGATAAAACTGTCAGTAAGGTTGGTTCCTTCTTAGTCCTGTGAGAAAGAATCCATGCCATGGCTTTTCTGGTGGTTTGCTGTCAATCTGTGGTGTTCCTTGGCTTTATAAAAGCATCACCTCGACTCTTCCATCATCTTCCCATGGTGTTCTCCTGATGTATGTGTCTGTGCCCACATTTCTTCTTTTCATAATGACATCAGTCATATTGGATTGGGGTATACCCTACTCAGTATGACTTCGTCTTAACTAATTACATCTGCAGTGATCCTGTTTCCCAACAAGGTGACATTCTGAGGTACTAGAAGTTGAGACTTCAACGTATGTGTTTAGGAGGACACAATTCAACCCATAACAATATGTAATAAATAGATGGATATGGACATCCTGGGAGTTATCCTGCAGATCATCAACTCATTTGAGATCATCTGTCTCTCATAGTTATCCAGAGAAATTAAAGCCTGGACAGTTTTTATCAGCAGATGAATTGTTTTCTACAGGTATCCAAGCTCTACTACTGGGGATCACCTCTTAACCTAGCCCCAATTCTCTAGCATATGCTTTACCTGAGTCACCTAGGTAAATGCCACTTTTATATTACCCCATTCCCTAATGACTTTCAGTGGCTTCTTGTTACCTGCAAGGTAAAATACAAGTTCTTAAGTGTGCCGTTTAGAGCCTTCCATCCACCAAAGCATCCCTGCCATTTAATACTGTCAATTGTTGCATGTAAAAATCCAAAGTTCCAGCAAAATTCAGGCATTCACTGTCTTCTGAACACACCAAAACTTTCTTATCTTTGCACTTTTGTTTATATTTATTTTTATTCTCATAAGAAATCCTCTTTCTTTTATATAGGCTATAAACCTGACTGAAATGCAACCTCCTCCATCACACCATCACTATGCAAAAGTTATTCCTGCCTCTCATCCCTATAGTACTCGTTTCTATAGCAATTGCTCATTCCTATAGCAATCTTATAAGTTACCTTGTATTCATTTCTCTTTGCATTGCTAGATTTTTTAAAACGTTTGTGTCTTACCTCCCTAGCTAGCCTGTAAAGATCTTGGGAGTAAGTAATTCTATTTTGTTATTCGTAGTGTAATACTTATTCTCAAATGTTATTCACATAATTAGGATTCATTCATTGTACTTTTTTTTATTTTACCAGTGAAGTATTATGTAGCTGTGTTTTTATTTCATTTAAATTGTTGAGCATCCATAGTTAGTTGTTACATCTCTAGTTCACAGAGTTTGACATTATCTCATATACAGTGGGGGTCAAGGGATTTGGATTCATCCCATAAAACTAGTTTATCTAGTCCTCACTTACCTTACTTATAAAATTAGGAAGTAACACTAATTTAGTTCTAAGGTTACTCTCAGATCTGAGATTCCACAATAGAAAGGCTTATACATTGTATTTTTAAAAATACAATCTCTATGTAAAGTTAATTGGGCATGACAAGCTTTTATACAGATACAAGGATGGATAGATTTATTAACCAAGTGTTGTTGCTTTTCTGTAAATGCTGACTGACAGTTTAGTGACCTTCAGTTATTTGTTTGGTTTTATAATCCATACTCTAGCTACATTAGAAATAGTTTAAGTGATCTATTGAAAATAAAAACTAAAAAGTAATTTGAAGAAAATTCCTGTAATGCTATGTAAGAAACTACTCCTAGCAGTGATTAGCTACAGGGAGCGAGATGAGGGAAATTAGGGGTAGTGGAATTTTAATTTAATATTTTTTAACAGAGTACATATTGCCTTCAAAATTAAAAAATAATAATTAGGCAGTGTTGGTGCCAATGCTACTTTTTAAAGAAAATGCATCAAGCTGGTGAAAATCAATAATAAAAATAAATATAAATATCTTCCTCCTCCTTCATATGGAGTCTTAGAAGCAAAGTGTCAAATCTAAAAGTGTCTGTGAAATTCTTAGGTAGCTTTATTCGTGTCCTCTCATACTGGGATATGCAAAGTGGTTCTTCATGGTGCTTACTTCAGTAGCATGTATACTAAAATTGTAACAACACCCTGAAGATCAGTATGGCCCTTGTGCAAGGGTGACACACAAATTTGTAAAGCATCCCATGTTACCATCTTTTTATCCCCCCAAATTACAAAGTGACACAAAGAAACATTTGCAGGTGCTGAATATGTTTATTACTTAGACTGTGGTGATGTTATTATGAGTATTTGCATATATTCAAATTCATAAAGTTGTGAACATTAAATGTATGCAGTTTTTCTATTTCAATTATGCCTCAATAAAGCTGTAAATATAAAAATGTGCTTCCTCACGATAATTAGTGAAGAGACTAGTGTTTTGAAGATGGAGAAAAAGTAAAATAAACAAGTAACCCAAGAGAAGCAAAATGATATGTGGTACTTGGTATCAGAATTGACTAAATTACAAGTACATAAGCACTGAATATGATTACAAATTTTCTGGTATATCAGATTAAGAAGAATTTCTTGGCTATATCATTTTATTTACATAATTTAAAACATCTAAATAATTCTATAGAGAAAAACTATCTTGACATTGACTTAAAGATAAAGCTCACGTTGTTAGTTCTTTTGTAAGGGATATTGGGACACAGAACAGACCATTTCTTCAACTACACTTTTTAAAAAGTGCACTTTGTTCAATGGGTATTTCTTTTATGGAGGCTCTAATAGCACTGAGAGCATAATATTCTATCTTAACACGGTGGACTGAGTTATTCTTGCAAAGAACCAATAACAGGGCCTAGGCTCGTTGTTTTCTGGTGATCTAGTTGTATCAATGTTTAACTGGAAGAATTGAAATTTCTGGCTCATTAATGTTTCTATCAGATTGCTTTGTAACACTCTTAAATGTATCATTATAAGGTGAGTGTGGCATGTGAGACCAAGAGAGGGAGGAACTTAGTAGGTAGGTCTGCCCTTTTGTGGGGTTCTCACTGGGAATCAGCCTCTGGTACAGTACAAGTAAGCCAGAAAGGTGATGGACAAGTCAAGAAAAGTGATTTCACTAACTAGATAGTGAAAACAAGTGGATCTGGAGTAGACAAGCAGAACGATGATCCCAGGGCCAAGATAGCATGAGGGGGCCAGTATAAGAAGTTGTCCAGTTCTCCCTTCTGCAGTGAGATAATATAGGGTGCCCAGTAGCTTGCCAAAATACTGGGGAGGGTGTTAAAACAGACATTGGAAATCCACATCAGTTCATCCTGTTGGAAATTCAACTGAAGAGTTCAATCTGTTAGAACTTCAACCTGTTGGATTTTCAAGTGGTGAAGGGTTGAAAGACCAAACTAGGTTTAATCATAGTTTGTTATAGGAGCCCCACTCTGGTCCTCATGAACTAGGCTCTGTTGGCCACTGCAGGTAACTGCACACTGCTTCCTTACACAGGAGTGTTGATATTTATGAACCATCACTTTCTAAAATAAAGGTATTTTTAATGACAGGAAGATATAGCTGCTTTTTATTTTTGTTGGTAAAGCCCTCTTTACACCAGATTCTGAGGGCCAGTGCAGAGATTAACCAAATTGTTCTTTACTTGTATTCTTCTATCATCTTGTCCAACAAATACTCAATCCAAGAAGTATCATCTCTTGCTTAAGGGTGGTGTTTTTATAAATAAACACAACTCATTATTTCCACCAATGTCGGTGTGGAGAGTGAAGGAAACTGACATTTATTAAACTTCACTGTGAATCAGATATGCTACCAACCACTAATGCCATTCCCTAGATAATTTAAACAAAAGCTCAGAGACAGCTATGAATTTGTTCATGATCTTATGCTTAGAACCTGGATCAAATCCAGGTCCATTTAATGCCAAAACATTTATTTCCACTGAGTATTACTGCTCAATAAAAAAAAATTAAAGTAATTGTCTCTGACCCTATATGTATTTCACGTATTTCTTGACCCAGTGCTTACAACATAAGTGTTATGTGTCCAAATTTACCTTCGATGTTACTCTAGATTTAAGGATATTTACACTAGAGCCCTGTGTTTTCAAATGAAGACAAATGGTCAGTTTCACTGGATATAGTTTGTAAACAGTTTTTATAATAGGTGTTTTCCTCATACAGTAGGTTCTAATTTCTAGGGCTGACCTTATGCCAGAGTTCCCATATTCAACAAAATGGCTAAGAGCTTCTCCGGGATCCAGGAATAGTGCTGGTTCCTTTCATGAAACCTCAGGTAAATGACCATCCCAGGTACACAAGTTTGGATCAGAGTTTAAGATAAAAGGCTAGATTTGAGTTATGAAGCCCAAAGGCATTTCTGGACATTCATATACACACATTCACACATACACTATTCTGCCTTCCCCAGCCGTATACACACCCACCTAGGAAATTTGTGTACAAAATCTTATCTAGGAAACAACAACCCTTTCAATAGGCAAATAGTTTTAAAAAACTGGCAGACAATTAAAACCAAAATCCCATTAGAAAAAAAATATGAAAGAAAGCTACAAATTTGCCATTGATAAGCATTTATAAGAAAAATGTTACTACAGACCAGATATGAAAGCTGTCACCTTAAGTTTTACTATGCATTGAAAATTGTAATAGAGCTTTTACTACTATGAAGGAAGACCATGAATCATAAGTACAAGAACTCAAGACAGTGGGAGGAAACAATTTCAAATGGCAGAATTCAATGAAACAGAAGAAACAAACTAAAACCATCTCTGAAATATGAAACAATTACAAAGAGGAGATATGAGGACAGACACTGAAGAAAACACAGCAAAGACATAGAGGATATAAATGAGGCAAGGTGAGAAATCAAAATTAAAATGGAAGATGAAAAGAATTAGGGAAAAATGATAGGTACATAAGCCAGACAAAGCAGAAGTTATATATTCATAATCAGAATCCATGGAAAATAAAACCAAAACTAATGGAACAGAACAAATATTTGAAAATATAATTTGAGGGAAAAATATTAAAAACAGAAAAGAATAACTGTATCTATTGAAAGCATATATTACACAGCAGTGAAAACTGACCCCAGTCAATGCTAAGACATATCTTTCTGCTACATACTCAGGATATATGTATTTAAGACATATTCTAGTAAATTCATTAGCTTTTATGATGCAAAAAGCATCTTTTAAATAGCCAACCAAAAATATCATATTATTTACAGGAAAAAAAAAAAACTCAGGCTGACCTTTGATTTCTTCTTGTTTGTATTCAGCACTAGATGTCAGTGGAACAAAATCTCTGAAATATTCAAGGAAACAAAGTTTAAGCCTAGGATTTTATGCCCAGCAAAGATGTTTATTAAGTATAAAGCCACAAACAATATAGAATATGCCAGAACTCAATAAATACTGCTCACATACCAGAGACTGAACTTCAGCCAATCAAGGGATGACAAGGAAAACTTTAGTAAAATGGCTGGTGATAAGCATTTAATATACTTAGTAGAACTAAGACTGGAAGAAATGTGTGGATTAGATGAGAACATCCAAAATAAATTGTATATGCCCTGGAAATTAAAAATAAACAAATAACCAAAAATTGGGAGAGTATAACAGAAAGAATTTTAGTGATTTCTCAAAGAAAAAAAAAACATGTAACTATCATATGTAGAATCCTGTGGGTACAATATTGACTGATTGCATCATCCAAAACACTGTGAAGTCAAAGTGTATTACTTAAAGCTGATAAATTAAGTAATAGAATTATAACATAGTAGGTTGTATCACTTGATGGTACAAAACAGTAGATAAACATTATTTTTAAAAATCATGTGAAATTGCTAAATAGCTAAAAATAGAAATGTTTGATGATTTGTCATGATAATACTGAATTTTAAAATTGTACATCTAAAACTTGCATAGCCCTTTAAGGAGAATGATGAGGGGAGTATATATTTTTTTTCTCCCAAGAAGATACTCTTAAAATAACTTATGGCAAAACATAACCACAAAATAAATATTACTGTTTCTTCTTGTACTTATTTTCTAGAAAAGTTAGTGTACTGCATGAAAGTATGGTGAATTTGAAGATCATAAGCCTAAAGAAAACAAGAGTACAATAATATCTACTGACTTTTGGGGTCTAACACCACTTGAATGGCTGTAGAATCAGTTTCTTTTCCTTGGCTCTGAATGCTGAATCAAGAATCAAGGAAACATTGCCTCTCAGCAGGAAGTGGGAGTACTCCCAGTAGGTTGACAGAGAAGTCTTCTCTCTCAAGGCATGACTGCAAGGTTCTCCCATCACTTCCATTGGTATTTAGGGGAACTCCTGGCTCTTTCATCTCAAGAGAGCAAAAATATGTTACAACATTTAACATGAGATACAACATATTTGGGGGTCCTAAACACCTTTGAGAAGCTCATGAATGCAGTAGGACCTTTCTCCAGAAAAAGCGTACGTGTCACATATTGCCTGTAATCCTATGGGATTTACAGAGCTCCCTGAAGCTCATCCTAAGAGACTCTCAAGTTGTATGGATGCCAGGTTAAAGACACTGGTGTTAAAAGTTCTTTAGGCTTTGGTCAGAATTTTCAGTGTTGAACTTGCTGGTGAGAAATACAGGTGTTACTACATGCTCTCATGGAGGGAAGGCTACTAAAATAGCATTCCTAATCCATCTAAGGTATCTTTCTCATTTATTTTAGTATGAGTGACAGTCCTCAAAGTCTGGCCCCCCACAGCTTACCTTAGAAATACCTGGATTCCTGTTAAAAATGGAGGAGGATTTGATTGTTTCTAAACCACACACTAATCTAGAAAAGGCAGATGCAACTGCAACATTAAAGCTTCCCCTGCTTCTCCAAACTGTATGTAGAACAGCAACAAATAAATAACCCCACCCTCAGTCTCACTGCCTTCTAAAATGAAACATTCCAGAGCTGCTGCAATAGGTTGCCAAGGGGAATAATTAATCATTATAAATCCAAACCTGTTTTTTTTCTGTTTTTCTATTTTAAAGTGACCAGCATTTTGAGAATATTTACCACAGGCCAAGCCTGCAGGTAGACACTATCACAAAGGATGTTTTACGTTCATTGCTGCTCAATCATCACTTGTCCTAAAAATAGGAAGATGTTCCTGGGTCACTAGCTTTACTCATTTGCATGCAGCTCAGCGTGGTGGCAATGCTGAAACAAGCATACACGGGTGTTTGACTAGTAGGCACACACCACATCACAATTAAGGGTTCAATTACCCATGTGGCAGCAAGGCAGGATGGAGCCCTGTGTTCGTTCTGTCTTTTAGCCAGAGATTAGAGCATGTCTTAAGAATGAGCATTGTCCTACATGGTTAACTCTACGGGCATTGTAGTTCAATTTGGAAAACACAAAGCACTTTTTTTTCCAACAGATTTTCACTATTGTGTTTTTTAAAAAGGTGACAAATAGATACACGAAATAAAGGAATGTTAGGATTTATAGATTAAAATAGTCTCTTTTCATTATACCAGAAAAGACTGGTGGAATTTTGATCTCAAACTTGAACCAACTACTCGGATTACTTCATTCAAATCTGAGTGCATCTCTTTTGACACTGCTGACTTATGCTGTAGATCTGTCTCTTTGCAATTTTCTTTATCTTCATGTAAAGTGAAACTCTGGACATGCATAGAAATGTGCACACAATATTTAATTTGGTACTCTGTGCCTGGCAGTGCCAATGCACCAGAGTCTCACATGCTCCAGTTTCTTATTGTGCTTCTATAGAATTCACAATGGATTTCACAGTGGAATGTACAGTATAGTGTTCTCAATTTGACACACCTTTTAAAGTAAAAAGATCAACTTGAAAAGTTTGTAAATTCAAATAAAATGAACTACATGGACTTTTGATGTTTCTCCACTAAGGGTCTTAAAAATAGACTTTTCATCTGGTTTTAATTTCAGATGTCACCATTTTAAAACAAATATTATTATGTATATCACGTTATAACATGGTGTTGTGTGATAAATATAGATAGTAATATGGTAGTCAAGCAAATTTATATATATATATATATATATATATATATATATATAAAATCTCACAGAGTTAATTTTTTTTTCTGTGACAGAAACAGCTAAAATGTACTTAATTAATAAAAGTCCCAGGTACAATTTTATTAACTCTAGTCCTCATGTCCTGTGTTAGATCTCTAGATTTGTTTATCCTATGTGTCTGCTACTTTGTATCATTTGAGCTACATCTCCCATCTTCTCCTTATCCCACTAAGGACTGTTATTCTCTATATCTGTATTTTTATTCACCCTTTAAAAAGGAGATTCTGCCATTTGCCACAACATGGATGGACCGGAAGGACATCATACTAAGTAAAATGAGCCAGACATGGAAAGAAAAGTATTATATAATCTCACTTACAGGTGGAAGTTTTAAAGAAGTCAGATATTCATATTTAATTATTGAAAGCCACTGTTAGTATTAAAAACCAAATATACCATTAATTCAGTCATCTTAACACACACTATTTGAATTTCATCTATCCTTCTGATTTTATCAATACATACATTATAAATGTAATACTGTACTGGCAAACATCTTCTTTTTTCTTATATATAATTTGTTTTTATTTTCATATTGATCATTATTTAAATTATATAAATTATAAGAATAATTCCATACTGTTACATAAATTATTCTAGTTTTTATTTTTATATGTAACTCTACCATAAACAGTTTATGGCACTATACACCATGCTGATGTTTAAGAGCTTGGGCTTTGAAGTTGGGCAGATTAAGCTTCTCTTAATAGTGATGTGGCTATTTAACCTCCCCGAGCCTCAGTTTACCTGCATCCTAAATGGTTACAGAATGGTATCTTCCTGATAAATTTATCCTGAGGATTAAATAAGATAATCCATGTAAACTAATATATTGTAAATGTTCAATAGTTGTTAGCTATTATTATGACATAACGCTTTTTGTCCTTCTGAATTATCAATTTGAGTTGATTTCCCAAGAATGAAAATATTGGTTAAATGATGTGGAGGCTCATTAATTTAATTATAATATAATTGAATGTCTACTCTATATTAGGTGCTGAAAGAAAGTGGTCAACAGTCAGGTGAGGCCCCCAAATAAGAGTGTTTGCAGTTTGGAAGAGAAGATAGACATTACATGAAGTCATTGTATTTCAATACAGTGTTGCAGAAGAGAAAGTACAAGTGTTAAGAAATACAGACAAAAGAGATATACATTGCCTAATTAACTTCCAAATTATTGAACATTTTAAATAATATGTGAGAGTAATGCACTAGTTACCAAAATTCTTGTTTTATATCATTGAGTTGATCTTCGACCTCTGATATCCTTTCTTCTGTTTGGTCAATTCAGATATTGAAACTTGCATATGCTTTGCAAAGTTCTTGTGTTTTTCAGGTCCATCAATTCATTTATATTCCTCTCTAAACTGTTTATTCTCGTTAGCATTTCGTCAAACCTTTTTTCAAGGTTCTTAGTTTCTTTGCATTGGGTTAGAACATGTTCTTTTAGCTCAGAGGAGTTTGTTGTTACCCACCTTCTGAAGTCTGTTTCTGTCAATTCATCAGACTCATTCTCCATCCAGCCTTGTTCCCTTGCTGGTGAGAAGTTGTGATCCCTTGGAGCAGGAGAGGCATTCTGGTTTTGGGTGTTTTCATCCTTTTTGCGCTGGTTTCTTCTCATCTTTGTGGATTTATTTACCTATGGTCTTTGTAGTTGGTGACTTTTAGATGGGGGTCTCTGAGTGGATGTCCTGTTGCTTGATGATGAACTTATTTCTTTCTGCTTCTTAGTTTTCCTTCTAACAGTCAGACCCTTCTGCTGTAGGACTACTGGAGGTGCACTCCAGACCCTGCTTGCCTGGGGATCACCTGCAGCTGCTACAGAACAGTAATGGTTGCTGCCAGTTTCTTCTGCTATCTTTGTCCCAGAAGGATACCTGCCAGATGTCAATCTGAGCTCTCCTTTATGAGGTGACTCTTTGGATATACAGAAGTTGGAGAGCTGCTTGAGGAGGCAGTCTGTCCTTTATAGGAGCTCACGTGCTGAGCTGTGAGCTCTGTTGTTCTGTTCAGAGCTGCTGGGTAGGTACGTTTAAGTCTGCTGCAGTAGAACTCATAACCACCTTTTTTTCCCCAGGTGTTCAAAATTCTCAAGAGCTGTTAGCTCATTTTTTTCATTTCTACCTTAATATCTGCAAAATAAATTTTGTCAAAAAGATTTACCCATCTGTGTCCACTAAGAATGTGGCTGTGTACTTCAGAAAATAAAATTATATTACTATATATTTTGGATTCTCCTTTATTTCCTATATTTTTACTATTTTTCTGATATTAAGTGTTGTGGTTACTGTACTAAAGTTTTAGAGATTTACATTACTACATACATCTTGCCTTTCCTTTATAATTTCTTCCATTGATTCAGTATTTATGCTGTAAATTTTCCAAGGATCTTTTGATTCTTGACCTTGAAAGTTCTCTAGCTGTATCTAAAAATGCCACTGAGATCACAGCAGGCATTTTTTTCCCTTTTCTATTCATAAACCATGGTCACTGATGTTCACTCAAGCACTGTGCAAAGAACTAAATGCAGCTTCAAGACAAAACCTAAACATTCTGCTCTGATAAAAGTAAACTATGTTAAAGTCATCATAGATCTTTTCATTTTTGTTAAGAAAAAGTGATTTATGTTGTCACTTTTGTAAAATCTTCAGACAATCTTCATGCTTTAGAGGGGGAACTCCCCTCACAGAATAAGTGACCCTTAGAATGTACATTTCTATTTATGTTGTTCTTTTACAAATATGATTCACCAATTCATATCTCAGCAATGTAAACCAAAAACCAAAGCATTTATGCTTGACAAATTTCAACATGAGTGTTACCATAGAGACTTTTTCTTAATATTTTACAACCAGTCCTTTCGGACCACATTCGAATGTTCTTCAAGTAGCCTATGAAAATTTTTTATAATTATACATGTCATACATACATAATTGAATTATGCTTTCAAAAATAATCTGATGAAGATGGATAGAGTACTAGAATTTAATCAGTCCTAAGGACAGACTATGTTATCATTACACTTATCAATTACAGACATTTGATGGAAGCATCACATGGTTGCATTTTTATATTTCCTGTATTTAAATTCTCAACTAAGCTCTCCAAAATTGCAAGAGCAATATGACTAGAGGTAAATATTGTCATACAACATCATTACTCTTTCTAAAAGTATATCATAATTCTTTAAAATAGGGACTATACTTGCTGGGCATATATAGGTGTGGTTTAAGTAGAGGGTCACCTGATAGTCTGACTCTGGGCAATATTCAAATTGTTTAACAGTCAAGGCCTCTAATGATACCAGATATTACTTTGTTGTAAGTGGATTATGCAGAGATCAAGGGCAGGGGCTTTTAATGAAATTATAAATGACTTATGAAAAAGAGAATTATAAAAATGTCCTAAATTAAATACAATTAAAACTCAAGATAATATTTTTCAACCTGAGAACTAAAATAACCATTTTGTTATTTGATCCTTAACCATGCCTACTGACATCATCAGTATATAAATGTTATACCAGACACTTGGAAATCCATTATGTTATATCATATTCTTACCCCAGTGAGGCTGGTAGTATTAATTCTATTTTATGGATAAGGAAATGGAACACTAATGTTACATAAGAGGTGAACTGGCAGAACCAGAATGTGAATCTGATCTAACTTCAAATCTTTTCCTCAATGTCAACAGCTGCCTCTCAAAGGTGTTTACTAGATGTGTATAGAGATGACATGGATGGGTTCCTGGCTGAGTCATCAGATAGCAAATCTATTTCATCATTCTTTCACAGTGTATTATCATCCTTACCTCTAAAATGCTAAATAAAATACCAAATTTTTTGGAAAGTAAAAATGTTATTTTATCAAGGGAAAGTTTCCAGAGGATATTAGAAAATAATTTTTAAAATTTGATTACTTATAAAATTCCTAGAAGAATATAGTGACCTGCTACTATTAAAAATTACTTTTCTTCCACTTGAGTTATTTGTGCTATTGTTTTCAATTAATTTATATTTATGTATTTTAACCCCATTGTCTTTTTTTATTTTTGTTTCAAGTGAAAATGTTTTGAAAATGACTTTGGTTAACAAATTAATTAAACATTCAATAAAATCACCTTTATGCCTACATCAGCAATTTAAATGAATCATGTTTTGAAATTTTTTTTAAAAAGAAAAAGTAATAGGTTTCAGAGCTTGAATTCAATACTTGACAAAATTATAAACCCTTATTAAGCAATTGCTTAATAAGAAATTGTAAAATAATTAGGAATAAATCCAAATGCTATAAAACGGATTGGTAGGCTTGTAGATACAAGGAATTCTATAGATATGCTGTTTATGAACTGAAGGTCATTTGATGTCATTATTGAAAAAATAAGTACTGAAAAAAAGATCTGATGAAATTGTATCTAAAGTAAATAGCTTAACAGATGGGTACCAGTTGAGAGGAAGTGGGCAGTAGTGGGACTGGATGACAGCTGTACTGACAAATCACGTATCTGTTCGTGGGCCTGCCCAAGTCTACATTGTTATTTTTCCAAATATTTGGATGGGGATACAATCAACAGGGTTTTCATATTTGTGTGTATCAAACACTGGAAAAGGCAGTCAATCCCTATGTTTATTTCCTACAGTTAGAACTCTAAAGGGACAATGAATCAGTTTAACCAAAAATAAGACATTGGGAATGATAAATGTAAAATCCTAACTTAGGTTCACAAAGGTAACTGATTAAATATAACAGAAGGGATATAGGAATTATCAAGAGTGTATGTACAAATAAAATGCCTAGAATTATAGTTTACTGTGAGCACAATACAAATTAGTACTGGGACTTATGTATCCACAAAAATAGTGATTTACTGCTCTACCATATATGACTTGTTTGAAAGAAAGGAACTAATATTTCCTATGTATTCCCTACTTATTAAATCCTACCCAGGATCCCGTAATTGTTCTTGACTTTACATTTAAGAGGATCAGCAGAAATCTGGAGTCTATTCACAAAAGGGCAATAAGGATGGCAAATAGTCTGGAAATCAAGTGCCACAAAACTATTGAATTAGGGAGTAGTTTCAAGAAGAAAGCAGAGCACAGTATCTGCCTACTAAGTTCTAAAGAGCTACCAGGGATAGAGGAAATAGTTTGGATTATTACAATTGTCTACACAATTTAATAGTTCAAAACAATAGGGAGGGAAACTGGCATAGTGATCAATTGCATCTGAATTTCAGGAAGACCACATTAGCAGGAATTGAATCTTTATTTCCTAAAGTGACAAGCTTTTCATCCCCTGAACTGTCTTGTATGAGAAACTGCTTTGCACTAATCAGTGCCTGGGGATCTGATCACTCAACTGAACCTTTCTGAGAGCTTCAGTGGGAATGGTAATAGTACCTACCTTATGAAATGAATATTAGGATTAAAGAAGATACTGTGTGTTAAAGATTTAATGCAGTCCCTGGCACATATAAAGTGCTCAAAAATCATACCATTTTTATTACTAGATGACAAATTTCCTAAGAGAAAATGTAGTTTTTTCATAAAGAAATGAAACTAGACAATTCTAATTTGCCTTTCTGGGGCAAAAATGATACTTCTCTTTATTACTAGTTGACCTTTTATATTACTATATGATCAATTTCCAAGGAGAATACTGAAGAAAATGTGCTTTTATCAGATAGAAATGGAGCTAGACAACTCTAAATTACCTTCCAAATGGCAAAATCCAAAGATCCATGACTCACTGTGAGGCCAATCATTATATTTCTACAGTTTTCTTAAGCATACTTGTATTATGGTTATGAAGACTTTGAGCAAACATTTTTGTCTTTCTGGTCCATAAATAGACCCTTAATATGCAATCTATATGTAATAGTCAATGTGTGGGAAATAATCTATATAAAGTAATTTAATACATATAGTTTCCATGTAACTGCATATTCCCAAATGCCTACATTGATATTTTTGTAAAATGTGATATGTACAAATGCTTTTATTGGCATTTAAATTCAAATTTCTAAATATAACTAGTATCTGAGGTTGTCAGTTTCCCTGAAATAACACATGGAATACATAAAAATCCATATATATATATATTTATTTATTTTAAAATTGGTGGAACTTTGCATATTATGGAATCATTAACAATACATTGAGACATATAAATAACTTTAGCTGGACCACAAAGACTTTAAATGGAGTAATTCCATATTTTCTCTGCAAAAGCCTGAAAATGGGAAGGGATAATAACTTCTAATAAATAGAATTATCTTTTATTTTGAAATTCAAGTATAGGCTCACATCCTCTAGACCTACTGCCAAACCATTCCTAGTATGTGTGAGTGGCAGCTCTTAATAGACAACAAAACAAATTGTAGTACTAATAAGTGAAAAATAAAGAATGAATTAATGTCCCAGTTATATTCACCTCAGATTAAATTGTCATGAAGGAATGTCTAAATAACAACATCAAGTAAAACAAGGTAAAATAGGCTTAAGGAATTTATTTGAAATATAAATTGTGCTTTACTTAAATGCAGACTACGTTATAATAATAGCAGCTTGTATTGCATATTTATACTCTGCCAGATGCTCCTAAAATTATAATATTTTATATTTAATATATTATTCCATAGTATGTATAATTTAATGCTCACAACACAAAAACAATATGAACGCTAAACAAAGAGTGTAGTATAAAACCTTGCCTGAACACCCACACATGTGACTACTACCTACCACCATTTACAAAAAACTAAAAGAAATCAGCATCGACTAAGAAAGCAATCCTCAATATCAAGTGGCTCTCACTTTTGAGGAGGAATAAGATGCAGGTTATTTGGGCTGTGCACGGTGGCTCACACCTGTAATCCCAGCACTGTGGGAGGCTGAGGCGGGCAGATCACAAGGTCAGGAGATGGAGACCATCCTGCCTAAAATGGTGAAATCCTGTCTCTACTAAAAATAGAAAAAAATAACCGGGTGTGGTGGCACACACCTGTAGTCCCATCTACTTGGGAGGCTGAGGCAGGAGAATCGTTTGAACCTGGGAGGCAGAGGATTCAGTAGCTGAGATCCAGCCACTGCATTGCAGCCTGCGTGACAGAGCAAGACTCCATCTTAAAAAAAAAAAAATGTAGGTTATTTGTTATGGATGTGCTATGGTGAGGCAAGATGTATTTGATCATTCTTCATGGCACATTTAGTTTGTTTCCTTTCTTCCTATTTGGATAATGGTCTAGGTTTTAATATAACACTATACTTGGAACATCTGCTAAAGCCCATCTATTAGGGTGGTGCTTCATTAGCCTTGAATATTTTTTAAATCAATCCTAAATTTAGCAGCTGTATGCCTTTGCATAAGTTTAGTCTTTTAAAAAGAGACACATCTATCTCTAGAATAACTGGGTTGGAATTCAGAACTATTAAATGAAATATGACCTTCTATCTTGATTTTCAGTTTTCTAGGTTGCCGTTAACTATGGTATAAAACAGCTTTCAATGCTTAAAAACTATAAATATTTGATACAGTGCTCCTCCATTTACCAATCTCCACAATAATCTGATATGAGTAAAAATAATGCTTTGTATTTATGTAGTACATGTCTCCATGGAGCCCAGAGGATTTAGTTGATGGAATCTAAAAATGGCTTTGTCAGGGAGAACAGAAAACTAATATCGGAATTATATTGCAAGTATTAAAACTGACACTGATTCTATGTCTGGCTACTAATGTGAATATTATGCAGTCAAAGTGATATGGATGGCTTCTTCCAACCATCTTCATAATCAGTAGTAACCACACTAAGAAATCCTACTATTTTGTATTTTTTTTTACCTTGCCTTGGCAATGTTTAAATATTATACACATATACTTTCTTTTATTTAATAATTCTATTGTAAAAAGCCATGGGCTAAAGAATTATAATTCTAAATATCTTCTAAGGCAATAAAACAAATAATTACATGTTACAATATTTATCTAAAAACAGTCATTTTTTTAACGTGAAAAGACAGGCACTGTAATGTTACTGTGTTGTAAATTGAGATTTTTTAATGTATGGTTGCCTTTTCTGGATGGAAAAAAATCTATCTGTATACTAATGAAATGGTGACTCTCAAACTGGAAGTTTCTTACCTCACCTCTGTCTTTCCTCTGTGTCAGGTATTATCCTAGATGATGGACTAAACCACTGTGTGAGACTTTGTAGTATGTTCTAAAGAGAATAGCCCTGGATTATATCAGTGGTTCTGAAATCTTATCACCAGAATCATCTTTAGGACTTTTTAAATATACAGATTGCTGGGTTTCACCCTTAGAGTTTCTAATTCAGTAGATCTGGAGTAGGGCCCCCCACAGCTGCATTTCTGCGAGTTCCTAGGTCATGCTAATGATGCTGGACCATCATTAGTTGGAGAAGCAGTTATATAATCAATTGAACTTCTGCTTTTCCATATACAGAGAAAGAGATAATTATAAAGAAATTACATGCCAACCAAACTGTGTTTTGGAAGAGAAGCACAAAAAGAGAGAGAAGAAAACTAAGCTATTTCTATTCAAAAATGAAAATGTTAATTCTGGCCAAATATTAATATCAATTCTAAGATTACTCTCAGCCTAGGCTCTCTGTTTGCATTACATTTTAATATTTCTTCAATAAATATTTATTGAGCACTTATTATGCAATAAGTGCTCAGAGAAAAAGAAACGGAGAAAAAGAAATTACTCCAGTCTCTGTGGAGCTGAATTTGCATTTGATGTTATTTTGCTTTAATATACTTACTATGTCTTCAATTTTATTGCATGTTTCTTTTGATTCCTATGCCTACTTCACTAAAATTCTTCTTTCCCTCTTCCTAATCTTAGCGCATAATTGGTAGCTATAAATATTTTCCCATTTGTCTTGCTCTGTGTCAGAGGCTGAAGAGGGTGGCAAAGATGGTTCTGACCATTGATAGCACTAAGGTTGGGCCACTGATAATCATGGGTCTTTGGACAGGAAGATATTCTTGATATTACAAGAAAAATAAGTATGACATTTAGTGAAATTAAATCATGGAAACTAAAACTATATGTACCTAGGAAAAACAGTATTCAAGTTTATTCTTTTAATTTGTGTCTATTTGATGATTAATAATGTAGAAGCTATATCTTACCTATCATGTTGGCAAAATTTTCTTGTGGTCAATTTATAGAAATTGAAATAAAGATGTGCTAGGTAGTTACACACTGATATTTTGATAGTATTGGTTTAAATAACAAACTATTGAAAATTTAGTTGAAACATCTCAGAGGAGGGCCAGTTAAATTAATTATGGTGTATGTTGGAATTTTCATACCATTTAATTATTGAAATTATAATTTATAAGGTAATTTAAAGATATAAGTAAATATTTGATACAAGTGAAAAAATACCAAACCCAAAACTTTTCTTCAACTTTCTAAATCTAAGCATACAGAAGAAAATGCTTGGAAAGAAATACACCAAACATTAACAGTGGATTTTTCTGCATTGTAAGTTATTTCTTTATCTTTGCATTTGACTGTGTTCTACAAATTCCATCTAAAGAGTGTGCTGTGTTTATTATATGACAAAAAGGTGTGTGTGTGTGTGTGTGTGTGTGTGTGTGTCAGAGAGAGAGAGAGACATTACAACATTACCCTTATAGCATCCCTTTAGGCAGCATATGAGGACACTTATGAATTCAGAACTCTAAGTGCAACTGACAGTTATGGTTTGGCTTTGTATCGTTGTGTAACCTTAATCCTGCCATTATTTCATTTTGTGATACATGTAACTGTTAGTGTTCCTGAACAGGTTAGACCTTATTCTTATGTGTCAGGATTTCCCTTTATCATGTAAAGAGAGAAGAAAGAATCTGAATGGAACCTGTGGTCCCGCACAATCTCACTGTCTCCTCTCAGAAGCATGTCACCTTCTCTGTCTATAAGTATTTCTCACAAACGTGGTCTTTGAGAAAATATTTCTAAGAGTTTACATGCTACTCATATTCTTATCTATGACCAAATCCTCAGAATAATACTATCAAACGCATGTATGGCATTTACCATATATGACCAGGAGCTGTCCAAATGTTAATTGTCACTACTATCTTTGGAGGTAGGTACTGGAAAATTGAGGCCTGCGGGTGATCAGCAGTTTACCCCAGGTCACACAGCTGAGAAGAAGTGAAAGAGGAATTCAAACCCACCTGGCTTGTCTCCAGACTCTGCACTGTTTCTTAACATCATGTCGAGTAATTTCCCTTTTATAGTTCTACTTTACCTGCCTCAGACTTTGGAATATGTGAAAAGACCCTGAACTCATGATTGTGGTTTTAGAGTGAAAACATGTTCTTTCATCTCCTATCAGAAGTTTGACGCCTGAATATAAATCTATTGAGCTCTATGAGTTGTTAAGATCCTAGTACTCACTGTCTTCATGCCTAAGTGAGGATTTTGGTGCACGAGGGAGTTGCCATTCTCATCTTAAACATCTGTTCCAGCAGCTAAAATCCCGGCTGCACCATTTCATTATTGGTTTTGCTAAGATGTCAGGAGAGATTTTGCTTTTAAGAGTGGCCCTGTACCTTTCAGTAATTAAAAGAAAACAGGGTGCATAATATCTGAAAAATGTACCACCAGCACTGAACTCAATTTGCTCTGAATGACTAATATTTTTACAAAGAGGTTTCCAAGGCATATTATTGCTACAACATAATTTATGCTTTTGGGAGTATACCTTTCTTAGGTCTTCTTAAAACGTCTTTTCTTCCCTTACGAGATAGCACATAGCAATTAATGAAGTTTTAAAACATCAAAATATAGGCTCCTTTACATAGTTTTTCTTACACAGTTTCAACCCAAGGGAGGGAAAGCCTAGAATAAAAACTATTAATATAATAGTATAACTTGAGCTAAGTGAACAATCCTAATATGGTAGTCTAGTTCTTTTCTTAAGAAGCCAGCTTTATAATTATGGTTATGAACAATGATAATAATTATTTGAAAACCTGTAGGACTAACCATGCAAGCCTCATATTTTAAATATCTAGAAGCTGTGCTTTAATACTTTAAGTTCCATCATTCTTTTTCTTTCTGATAATTTGTTCAGCATTTTTGAAGGAAAGGCACCACTTGATTTCACAGTGTAGTAAATGTTTTGTATGTATTTTCCAAGTATATGTGTATGTAAATGTTTCTGTGTGTTTGTGCATATCTTTTCCTTTTTTTTTTTTTTTGAGACCAAGTCTGGCTCTGTTGCCAGGCTGGAGTGTAATGGCGTGATCCCGGCTCACTGCAACTTCTGACTCCCTGATTCAAGCTATTCTCCTGCCTCAGCCTCCCAAGTAGCTGGGACTACAGGTGTGCACCACCACGCCCAGCTACTTTTTGTATTTTTAGTAGAGACGGGGTTTCACCATGTTGGCCAGAATGGTCTCGATCTCTTGACCTCATGATCCGCTTACCTCGGCCTCCCAAAGTGCTGGGATTACAGGCGTGAGCCACCACACGTGGCCTGGACATTTCTTATTCAGTGCTTATTTAGGGTGATTCACAATTGGAGAAAATAGCCATTTTGGGAGATGGTCAAATGTTCACAAGAGTTGACGTGCAGAACCCCCCATTCCCAGCACTCAGTGTGGTTAAATATCATGTTGTAGAGTTTTCACAATAATGATGATAGTGATATTGGTCATAGTATCAATCAGCTGGCTTTTATCTCAGAGACTTTAATGGTCTTAAAAATAATGACTTCCTATGAACATTGCCTTCCTTGTGAATGCATAGTTGGAAGGTTCCCATTTTATACACATACAAACAAAAGAACTACTGTTACATTTATGTATGTATCTGCTTTCTCCCCTTCAAATATGGACAATTTGAAAGCAACAGTTAACTCTTTTTTATATCTATCCCTCATGGTTTACACAGTAACTGATACATCTGTTGGTTTTATCATAAAAGTCTGTTATGATTCGGGAAATACTAACAAAAGTAGGGCTGGTTTCCTAGGCCTGGCATCTGTAAAAACTTGCTTCTCCACACTGTCTATAAAAATTTCAGAAACTCTCAAGAAGGACATTCCAGGCATGAGCATGAGCAAAGGGAGGGTTAAGTTAACACACAATTTATGTTTAGGGACTGGTAAGATGGTGGGAGTGGAGGGCTAGGTGCTGACCGACAGTGGAATGCTTAACTCTGTGTTGTGGAAAGGATGGTCAAGGATGATGGATGGTTAACATCCTGCTGGAAGTTACTGGAGGTAAGGAGATTGGTTAGTATCTGAAGTTGCTGAAGATTCCCAGGATGTGTGTATGTTTTATAATTAGGAAAGGAAAATAAGAGTAAGAATATATTTAGTTATTTGTCTCTCATCTTACAGACCAAGCTACATCTTAGATATAAGGAAATATTTAAGAGGTTATGATGGAAATAGAGTGTGAATGTGGGAAGAGTTGAAAATGCAAATTCTTCTGTTTTATGAGAGTTATCTGGAGTGAAATTTCTTGTGTTTGTTTCTTTGTATACTGAAAGGCATTTTGTTGTACTCTGAAGGACTAGTAGACTTGTAACCTGCAGATACTAAGGTTTTCAATGCTTTTTTAAAAAAATTAAGATCACTGCTTTGTAAACTTGACCTCCTGAAAACTGTATTTATATAGTTATAGATGGATAGATAGATATGTTGTGTATATATAAACATACACACACACATACATACATAAATTAAAACATTTAATGTAAGACCTAGGTTTTATTGAATGCTTAATACATGCTAGGGACAGATTTTTACGTAGTGCTAGCTTTAGCAGCACATACACTAAAATTTGAACAATGCAGAGATTGGCATAGCCATTGTAATTAAATAAAAATAGAAAAATAATAAAAATTTGAAAAAGATCTTTATATGTATTATTTCATTTAGCACTATAATGTACATACTATTATCTCCTTTTTAAATATGAAATAATAATAATAGTGCTTTGCTATAAGAAGATTTTCCCTAAATCACATACTTGAGGAATTAAAGGAGCCAGAATCTAATCTCAAGTATCACAGTCCAGATACTTTGTCTGTAGCTTCCCAGGGGCATCCCATTGTCTGTAGCTTCCCAGGAGCATCCCCAGGAGTTCAAAACTAATCCACGTGGTGGAGTAAAGCAGAGTCCTCTTCACTGAGGGAAGGCTTAGGTCTACCCCAGGTATTCTCTTGTTGTCCATCACATGTGCTCTATTAGAAAACAAGGCTCCCATGTACACCTTCAGGCTGTGTGGTCATTCATCATTTCTTACCTGAAACTACCAACTGGCTTTTGAGTGTCCTTGCCTCCATCTTACCCACTTCTAACCCCTTTTTCCTACTCTAGCCTGTGTGAGTTTTCTAAATCGCAAATCTTGTGTTAATTTCCCATTTAAATCCTTCAGGAGCTCTCCATTTCTTTCAGAATATTTTAATTTCTGTCACGTGACTCATAAACTCCTCTCTGGAGTCGGCTTCGCCACTTCTCTCTCACACTCCACAGCTGGTCTCTTCAGATCCACATTCATTCCAGCTAGGCTTCACGCCCACTGCCGGCCCTAACTAGAACATTCTCCCCTCGCCTCTCACATCAAAGTGCTCACACTTCTAAGTGCCTTTTGTAGGACGTTGCTCCTGAAGTCTCAAATTTGAGTTATTTCCCCTAGATATTCTAGTAGCATTTTCTACCTCCTTGTCATAGAACATCATATAATCTGAATGTCTGATTACTTATTTTTATCTTCCATTTGACTGTAAGTTCATTGAGGAGAGGGGAGGATGTGATCATATTCTTCATACTTGTGTCCTCAATACTTGGTATATGATAGGAGCTCAAAATTGCTGTTGTGTAAGTGAGTAAAGGAAGACATTATTTGAAAGTTAATTGGGGCCAGGCACAGTGGCTCAATCCCAGCACTTTGGGAGGCCAAGGTGGGAGGATTGATTGACCCCAAGAGTTTGAGACTAGCCTGGACAACATAGTGAGACCTTGTCACTACAAAAATTTAAAATAAATTGAGGAGTAGTGGTGTGTGCCTGTAGTTCCAACCTGAGGTGAGAGGATCACTTGAGCCCAGGAGGTTGAACTCTAACCTGAAGTGATCACTGCACTTCAGCCTGGGGAAAAAACTAACTGGTAACACTTAAAGCACAATTTTAAGTGTTCAACAAATAGAAAGTCATTTTATCCACATAAAACTATTTTTTTTTTTTTTTGAGAGAGAAAGAGAATCTCACTCTCTCACCCAAAATGACAGTGGTGCGATCTCGGCTCACTCCAACTTCCAACTCCCTGTTCAAGCGATTCTCATACCTCAGTCTGCTGAGTAGCTGAGACTACAGGCATGCACAACCACGGCCCGGCCAATTTTTGTATTTTTAATAGAGATGGGTTTTACCATGTTGGCCAGGCTGGTCTCAAACTCCTGACCTCAGGTGATCGGCCCACCTCGGCCTCCCAAAGTGCTAAGATTACAGACATGAGCCATTGTGCCCAGCCCTAATTTTTTTTTTTTTTTTAACTATTATTATGTTCAATCTGATGGGACACTTGCTTCACAGGGAGTTTAAATAGCTTCCCCAAGATCACACAGTGGCAACAGTTGCATTTGGACCTAGATAGTCTGGCTTCAGAGTCTCGACTCTTAACTTCTGCTACACTGGCTTTCTGAAGATTTAAGGTCAATAGATCAATGTTTCTAGGTGACTGGTGGCAGGCACTTCAGGGCATCGACAAGAGGGAAAACATGGAAGCTAGTTTTCACTCTTGTCTCTACAACTGACAATTATGTGATTCTTGTGACCTCTCTATTCCCTACTTTAATTATCTGCAAAATTGGAAAACTGTGGACTGAGTGATCTCAAAGGTCCTTGTTCTCTAAATGAGGGTGATTTGAACCAGTTACTTATTTATGCTGCTATGAAGAAGGTAATATATTGAAAAAAAATTACTAAATTACTATGAGCTAAAATAAGTACTCTAGGTCCCCTCTGCAGACTTCTTCAGGCTTTTATTGCCACTGTTTGGAAAGTTTATAATCTCATCCCATTACTCTCTCATCAAGGAATGGCATTTGAGTAAGGCTGTGAGCCTCAATAACCATATTAGAGCTACCTAAAAGATTAAAGTGAGTCACCACTGATAACTGGGCACACAATTTTCAACAAGAGTAACATAAGTGAGAAATGTAGGTCATTGCCTAGTCCAGTGGCTAACACATAGTAGGCATTCAGCAAATACTAGCTCTCTAGTTCATTCTTACAGATTTTATTTTACCTTTGAGTTTTCAGTTATATCACCCTTTTCTAGTCTCCAGCAACACTTATTGAAAAAGGACAACTAATAAGCATTCTAGCTAATTTGGTACATGTTCCTATTATATAATCACCATGGTACCCAAGCTTTTAACTGAAAGCAAACAAATTTATAGAAAAAAGGTTTCTGTTCTCTCACATAAGGTGTTCTGTTATGGAAGCACTGCCTTTTTGTTCTATTTTATCTTTTGTCAGTAGACACTACTTTCCAGTGTGTTTCAGGGGAACGTTAATGTGTGATTGGATCTACTTGAGGATATCAGCAAGTTTTATTAAATATTAGACAACCTCATCTTTTACTTTTAAGGAACACAGATATATGGCTATGTCTAAAGAGTGAATATTAAATTATGTCAAAGCATTAAAAAAAGTTAATAAATTTACATGTCACATTTCTTTTTGTAATTTTCTTTGAATGACCAGTGCCCTGGTGGTCAAGCATTGAAAGTAGATTCTTGCTATGAAATGAAAAATGAGTGAAATTTAAATGTATCTGGTAAATTAGAAGTCCATTTTCACTTATTAACAGTATTAAGTATTTAAATGAGTATAGAACATCTCACTTATTACAAATAAATGAACAGCTTTAGTAATGCAAATGTAAAAAGGACCACAGTACCACATATTGTTATCCAAATTATGTCCATCTAATGATGGAAATTCAATAATGACTCCCAGTGAATAGACCTGCAGCAGTTGGTAATCTGCCCACAGTCTACAATCCTGAACAGGTTATGTGTGTGGTATTTTAGTCCTTCTCCCAGCATGTTTCAAAGTAGGTTTTGTTATAAGAACTTTGAAAGCCACAGGAAAGAATTTTTAGTGGGTTTTCTTCAATTTTGAAAAGCCTTGGGTCTGTAGTAACTTATTACTTGAATCTGGCAGTAACTTTGGCTTTGATGAGCATAGTTCCCTATTTTGTGATGTGTAAGAAGTCGTCAACATATGGATACACGATATTTGCCCTGCCACATTTGAAATTTTAAAAAATAAAGAATAAATAAAGCAAAAGATCCAAATCAGCTTCCAAAATATTTATGCAAAAATTGCTTCTGTTTTAAAACAGGCATTATCTCCATCTTTTGTTCTACAGCCTAAGTAGTTTTTACATCACCTGAAAGAATTGATTGTTGAAGTCTCTCAAGAATTACTTAAAACATATATATGGTTGAAGACATAAATATGATAAATTGATCACACAAGAAATCTAAAATGCAAATTTCAACACCTTATAAAACATCTTTTAAACATTCATATGTTACACCTACGAAAGGTAAGTTGGAGAAATATTCATACTAGAGAAAATTGTCTTAAAACCTCTGATTGTAGAAAATTACTTTAATAATTCTATGTGGATTTTTAATATATTGCTTTCTTTGTGACTTTGATTTTAGAATTGTTCTCAAATATTGCTAGATTCCATGTATTTTATTAAAAATATAGCAATTATGTGTATGCTTTATGTGTGTGTGTTATTTGTATATCAGGGATTTTTGTATATATGAGAAATTATAGTACTATAAAGTAACATTTTTTTCCTCTCTAAAGCAACAAGAGGTATTTTATTAAATAATTACTGGAATTTTAATCTGATAATCATTTAGAATATTTAACAGTCAGCACCAGGAATGTCCAAGACATACCATTGAATTTCCTCAGTAGCACAAAGAAGGAAAAACACCAATCAATTCTGTTACTTAACCTACGCATTTGAAAATACAATCAAGTAGTCAGTCATGCCCCTTGCAAAGTACACAACCAACCATAATACTAACAAATAACACTTGAGACTAAATTTTAGGTGTTGAAAACATTGTGATTATGAATCCTCCCGGGAAATATGGGTCAATTATATCTATCTGCTTAAAACTGGCACCTCTGGGTTTCAGGAAACAGTTTGTGGTATGTGTACCAGTTAGACTTAGATGTGACTTCATTTAACAAGAAGAGTAAAATATAATTAGTTTGAAGGTGGTAGAAGTTTATTTGTCCCTAATAAAAGAAATTCATAAGTAGGCTGTATAGGGCTCCTATGACCACTTAACAATGTTGTCATGGCTCATTTTCTGCTCCGTCATTCTTAGCTTGGGCTTTCCAAATTCAAAAGTCTAGATGATGACTAGAGTTCTACCTGTTGTGTCAACATTCAACGCTGTGCTAGCTATCTTCTTTCAAGAATTTCCCATAGGTGGCTGGATGTGGTGGCTCGCATTTGTAATCCCAGCACTGTGGGAGGCCAAGGCCAGCGGATCACGAGGTCAAGAGTTCGACATCAGACTGACCAAAATGATGAAACTCCATCTGTACTAAAAATACAAAAATTAGCTGGGTGTCATGGCATGTGCTTGTAATCCCAGCTACTCAAGAGGCTGAGGCAGGAGAATTGTTTGAACCCGGGAGGCAGAGGTTGCAGTGAGCCGAGAAGGTGCCACTGCAATCCAGCCTAGGTAACAGAGTGAGATTCCATCTCTAAAAGAAAAAAAAAAAGAAAAAAAATTTCCAATATGTGTATACATACTTCGGCTTAAATGTGATTGGCCGGACTTAGTTACGTGATGATAGCCAACAATGAAGGTTAGGCTGGGAGCCTCTTAGCAGAACACATTGTCCAGGATTTTGTTCCTAAAGAAGTTAAACTGGACATTGAAAGACAATTAGCATGAAAAGCAAGCGTCTGAAACAGTCATGCCATAGAAATTAAAGGATGTTTATTGCATTACAACTACACTATATTCACTCAAGCATTTGTATGTGTTAGTGTCTTCTTTCTAGGTAACTTTATGAGTCAGGATATGTATGAAGGAGAAATGATGGCAACCATCCCAAACTTAGCCATCTATAAACCGGGTATAGGTAGTCAAAAGCAGGAAAATCTGGAAAGAAAGTTGAATAAATGTTCTGAAGTTAGCCTCAGAAATCAGAGATTGACTACAGACACTGGGATACCAATAACTCACATCTGGCTTTAAGAACCCTTTCATATAGTAAATCTGAAATACAGTGGCAAAAAGGAGTGAGGTTGTATATAGCAGCTCCCATGCAAAAAAAAAAAATCTATTTAATGCATATTTATAATGCAAATACTTAATGGGATATGGGGAAATGAGGATGACCCAGATCTTTTACTGTAATTCATATACAGACAGAGTGTACCCCATGAGCAGCAGTAGTGCTTGAACTGATGGTAAGTAGAATTAAAGATGGAAGGAAAACTTACTGGAAAAAAGAGGAAAACTATAGCAAATTTGTTTAATTTTTTTTCAACACCATGTGAAAAATGGTCTTTGTTTCCTGTGCAAAAGCACACATTGTACTAAAGGAGTCTGAAAACTAATACATAGTGCAACAGAGTCCATAAATACTCTGGTGTATTTGTTTTCTTCACTCTGCAGTTTTTAACACATGCCTAATATATTGTGTCAGAGTAAAAATTTGATAAGTATAGTGATTCAGAATTTATCGTTACATTCCTTGGATGGTAGTATTGCTGAGAGTAGACAAACTGACAGTTAGAAAATATGGAATTCAAAAGGATGGCCATTATTTTACTTCAAGATAGATGCAATTCCACAAAAGGAATTTTATTCCATTTATCAATCAACTTCCATTGTATTTTGTATGGCTTTCCTTTTCTTAATTTTTTCAATTTACTTAATGAGACAAACTATAACCCACTTGGCCAGCACCTTTTTTTTTTTTTTTTTTTTTTAAGAAAATAAGTGTTTCCTCAACCTACTGATGATCAGTACGAAGTGGTATGTGTTGTGGTGTTGAAGTTTTATAAATGATGTTTTAAATATGTATCCAAATGAACTTTTGGCACCTGAACATATAGAGGTGATTTTATGATGAAGGTCTGGAGGGCATTTGATTTGGTTTTCCTTAATGTATAGATGATGGGTGAAGTTTACCAATCCCAGAGAAGAAAAGAGCAAAAAGAAGGTGGCTGGGGGCTATGGCTGCTGTGTTAGAGGGGAAGAGCCTACCTAGAATCATGGAGAAGGAGTGAATTCACAGAAATCCAGAGGGAAGAGTTTTGAGGCAGAAGGAGTGATCAATACTGGTCAAAGAGCAGCAGAGAGGTTAAGTAAAGCAAAAACTGGAGAATTAGGAAGCCAGGAGAAAATGTGTCATCTTAACTGAACTGACATGCTGCTGGCTGAAACCAGGCATGTTCCATTAAGTAAACCAATGCAAAGAAGTATAAGTGATAGAATACACAGGACTCCCCAAGAAGCCTTCATGGCAAGGGGAGGAAATGAGGCAGTACTGGGTCTATTAAGGCTGATATACACCTGTGCTGTGCAGTATGACAGCCAGTGGCCATAGAGCTATTGAGCACTTCAAATGGAGCGTCTGTGAATTGGGCTATGAGTATAATATTTATACTGGATTTCAAAGACTCAGTATGAAAAAATAGAATGTAAAGAATCTCATTGACATTTTCATACTGAGTGTTGATTATTTTGATATATCTGATGAAATATAAGGTATTATTAATATTAACTTCACCTGTATCTTTTTATTTTATAATATGGTTACTAAGATTTTTACAAAATGTATTTATGGCTTGCGTTTGTGATTCAGTATATTCTACTGGACAGTCAGTGCAGTATATACTCTGGCTTCAATTTGCCATCTCAATTTTTGACAATAACATATGAGGGGAAATCAGAAGCCTTTTTAAAAACTTCAATTTTTCCCTACATTAACTTAGAAATGTAATTTGTTATAATAGAAAGAACATGGGCTCCTGGATCCAGCTCTACTTCTAAACAGCTACATGGCCCTGGGCAAGTTATTTAACTTCTATGAGCCTTGATTTCCTCATCCATAAAATGAGAGTCATAATACTCACCACACAGGATAATTGTGAGGATTAAATGTGAATATAAAGGACTTTGCAGAGTGCCTGCCACATAATTTGCACTTAATAAATGTTAGTTACCTTCTTTCCTTGCTGTGTGACCCATAATTCTGTTGAAAGAAACAGAATTGGTCTGATACAGCATAAGCCTCAAAATTAGAAGAGGCTGGAGGGACAGGATAAGAATATGAATCAAGGTCATTGACCTTCCGAATAAGAAAATCAAAATCTTCTCAAGTCTAAAAACAACTGACAAACTTAGCTTCTTTGGAAGGACAAAGCAAGAACGTTACTTCAAATACAAAAATACATACATATGTATGTACTTATATGCATATATACACATGCATGCATATACATGTGCATATATATGTGTGTATATAAAATAATATTCCTCAGTGGGCCACATGAAACTGTGGATGAAACTATTTTATAAACTAGAATACACTATTTAAATATTAATTCTGGTGTTGTTATTCCTATTCTATAAAATATCATTTATTTGAAAGTGACAAATGGAGAAAAACAAAGAGTAACTTGTAGTGGGAGGTGCGGTGGTGGAAATTAAAGGTTGATATGATGTTAAAAAAAAGAGAAAGACATAGAAAAGATGGAAAGAATTTGCCAAAAGTCAAACTAGGAAACATACACCTAGCTACCATAGGCTGCCCGCAATTTTCTTCCTTTTCAGCCTTGACCTGTCCTTCTATCCTCTTCTAATTTTGAGGCTTATGCTATATTCACATTTAATCCTCACAATTACCCTGTGAGTGTTATGATTCTCATTTTATGGATGAGGAAATCAAGGCTCACAGAGGTTAAATAACTTGCCCAGGGCCATGTAGCGAGTTACTAGCTTCTTAGCCTTGACCTGCCTCCTACATTGGAATGGTCCAGCTTAGCTCCCTTCCCACTCCTTCTTCATTTTAGAATCTCTAATACCTATCTTTTTCCTGTAGCAAAAGTCATAGTTCCCTGTCAGATTTCAACTTTGTCTCCTCATCTCATGTCTCCACCCAGCCTTGACTCCTTTCCTGCTTCCTTCTCTTTTCCTCTCTCTGCTTTTGCCCAGAACTACAGGACTTCATGTTCTACCACCATTAACAATATCTTCCTTCCCTCTCCCAGCCTCAACACATTCATCTGGGCATCCCACTTACACTTAAATGCTGCCGCAAATTAAGAAATAGATACAAGGATTTATGATACAGCTATGATATGTTGTCATTTCAACTGAACTTAGAAACATGCATCCAAATTTTACCCAACAAATTATCTAATATTGAATATCTACTGGAGGAAATAGGGTGGATCAGATTATTCCTTTAAAAAAAATGAATTCAGTTGGGTGCAATGGCTCACATCTGTAATCCTAGCACTTTGGAAGGCTGAGGCAGGTGGATCACCTGAGGTCAGGAGTTCAAGACCACCCTGGCCAAGGTAGTGAAACCCCATCTCTACTAAAAATACAAAAAAAAAAACAAAAACAAAAAACAAAACAAAAAAAAACAAAAAAAATTAGCTGAGCGTAGTGGCACGTGCCTGTAATCACAGCTACTTGGGAGGCTGAGGCAGGAGAATTGCTTGAACCTGGGCTGCGGAGGTTGGAGTGAGCTGAGATCATGTCACTGCACACCAGCCTCAAAAATAGAGCAGGATTCCGCCTCAAAAAAAAAAAGAAAAATGAATGAAATCTAGTTTATACTACTATCATGAACAAAGTTGCGTTTTTAAAATGATGTGCTTAGAGTTGCAAATGTGCAAAATTTTGTATCACTTAGTAAACTTTGAGTTGCATATGATAGAAAATCTAACTCAAACCAGCCTAAACAATAAAAGTGATTTATTATGTCACATAAGAGAGCAGTCCTGGGATTGGTTAGGCTTTGTTCAACGTTCTAGTAATAAAATTAGAGCCCAGTTTCTTCATGTACATTTCATTTCTTTATCTGGGTTTCATTTTGAGGTACTTCTCTCTACCTGGCTCCAGAATTCTACCAAGAGGTCTCAGGGCTAAAACTTTTCCGATTTGAGTGCATAAAAGAACAGCAAAATTTTCTTTTTATATATCCCAGTAAAAGTCACAGTGTATCTCATGTATTTTGATTGGTCACATGTATAGCTCTATACTTCTCACTGTATTCAGGAAAATGAGCCAGGTTGGTTGACTTAGAACTATCTCATCAGAAGACTGAGGACTAGGAGTGTGAGAAAAATTGATGCTGAGGAGAAAGATTGAAATGCATGTAAGCAGGGAAGAGTAATGTTTCTTAAGAAAAAAGAAACAACAGTCAAAATCCATTAAAATCCCTCTCAAGGATAATATTCCATGACTCTAGAGGACTTAATGAGTGTGACATGTATAGAGTTCTGATAAGCAGTTTGAATTATATGGGTCAGAGAAATTTCCAGGTCATAGGACTTCTCTTTAAAGTGGAATAAATAGGCCAGGCACGGTGCCTCACCCTGTAATCCCAGCACTTTGGGAGGTCGAGGCAAGTGGATCACTTGAGGTCAGAAGTTTGAGACCAGCCGATCAATATGGCGAAACCCTGTTTTCACAAAAAATACAAAAACTAGCAGAATGTGCTGGCACGTTCCTATAGTTTCAGCTACTCAGGAGGCTGAGGCAGGAGAATAGCTTGAACCCAGGAGGTGAAGGTTGCAATGAGCAAAGATCGAGCCACTGCACTCCAGCATGGCGAGACTCACACACACACAAAAAGTAAATTAAATAATGTAAATAATGTGTCTAATTGTCTAGCACAATAAGTAGAACAAAGTATGAACATGTACCTTATTGGTAGGTTGATTTAAAGAACTTCAAAAATAAAAGTTAAGCTAACAGTTCTCTTAACAAGGCCTTTTGTAAACAAACAAATAGAATTGGCTCTCATTACTATCTTTATCCTGGTTTTTATAATCTTTTGTATCTTATTTGAGTTTAAGTTGGTCTAAATTATTCCAACAATTTAGGCAACAATGCCAAAATTTAATCAATTGTACCATGTGTAGCTGGAAATTAGTCATTCAATTATTTATTTAATTATTATTCATTTTAATCAATTTAATACATCTGTGAACAAGAGAGAGGGGCTGCAGATATGGGCCCAGTTCTAATTTTGTTAAAACAGATTTCAGAAATCGAATTACAATTGGAGTTGATGTTTCAGAAAAGAAAGTTTGCCTGCTTCTTGAGTATTTTTTTCATTGCCACAGCAAGCTTAAAAAGGATTACAAAAAATAATAATTTTAGTAGTAGCATGCTTTTGTCCTGATAAGCCCCAAATATATTCTGTGAGCCACATAGTTTTACTTAAAGCAATCTTTAAAGTAGGAGAGGGGAAAGAGGAAGTTTATGATTGAATTTTCTCTTACACATTTAAAATGTATTATTTAGAAAATATTCCATGTAATAAAAAAATATTGACTTCACCAAAACTCTCCCAAGATATTTAGAAATGTCCTTTTACAAAGGACTAGTAGTGTTACATTCAAGCTAAAGGGAAGAAGGCAGCAGGTGGAGGTGGGAGGAGGGTGCCTGCACGGTGCAGCTGCGTTTGATGTTACTGCACCATCAGCTGCCATTCCACCTTCTGATATGAATTAGCTAAGATTTTTATCCAGATTCAAGGAGATCCCAATACTTACATTTTGACAGTGCTCTTCATGCCATTCACTCATCTTCTAAGAACTATTTTCTGTGCACACTTTTTGCCAAGCACTTCTCTAGAGCACAGTAGTTAATAAGTGAGACAAAAATTTAGGAACGTTGTATTTGGAGAGAGACAGGGTAATTACAGACAATAAGCAAGATGAATAAGTAAATTCTATGTTATTAGTTAAGAATTCAAAGCCAAAAAATGAGAGGCGGAAGTTGGAGTGTGTTGGCGAGGTTATGTTGCAGTATTCGCATACACAAGCAAAACTGATTGAAGGGTAACATATGAGTAAAGATGGAAAATCTGTAAGTGGGCAAGAAATAGAGGTTTCCCCGGGGGAGAGCATTTCAGGTAGAACAGCACTAGCCAAAGATCATGACTTGGGAGTTCTGGAATAGCATGGAGGCCAGTGTGGTTGGAGTCTACTGCGACAAAGAATTGGAAGAAGAGGATCAAGAAGTAATGGGTGGGTGGGGAGATCATCTAGGACTTGATGTGACCTGTCTTGTTTTAACTTGTGTCCTGACATGACATGACTCAAATTGTCTCAGCTTGGATTGATTGACATGCCTCGACTTGACTTATCATAGCTTGAATTGAATTTACTTGACATAATTTTCCATTGAAGGACCTTTTAAAGGTTGAGCTTTTACTCTAAGTGAGATGAGGATTTTAGGGTTTTGAACAGAGGAGTGACTTGACCTTAATGTGCATTAAATAGAACCACTGCGGCTGCCTTGTCAGAAAAATAGGAGAGGTTTATACTGGAATGTTAGCCATAGAGGCAGTAAGAGGTGATATTCTGGATATACAGATTTTAAAAATAGAGACAAAGGATTTGCTAATGGACCAGATATGAGATAGGACAAAAAGAGACAAGGCAAGAATGACTTCAAGTTTTTTTTATCTGAGCAGCTTGTGATATAGAGTTGTCTTTTACTGAGATGGGAAAGGCTGTGTAAGTGTACATGAAGAGAGGGGAAATCGCTACAAGTTTGTTTTTGATACTGTTAAATTTGAGGTGTTTATTGAACAGTCAAGAACTGTGGGAATATGAGTTTGACATTAATGGGAAATGGACTGGCTGGAGATTTACGTTTGGGAATTATCTGCTTGTAGATAATATGAGAAGTTATGAGAATTGATGAAATAGCCAATAAAGCAGTAAAGGGAGATAAGAGCAGGTGGTGGTGGGAGGAGAAGGAAAGGGCTGGGAAGATAAGAAGCAAAGGAACCTATGGTGAAATGCTATTCTGAGGTCCTGGAAGTCAGCTGAAGGAGATATTGAATCTGGAACAGGCTTGTCCAACCCATGGCCCACAGGCCACACGCAGCCCAGGATGACTTCGAATGCAGCCCAACACAAATTCATCAATTTTCCTTTTTTTTTTGAGACAGAGTTTTGCTCTTGTTGCCCTGGCTGGAGTGCAGTGGCGCGATCTTGGCTCACCACAACCTTTTCCTCCTGGGTTCAAGCCATTCTCCTGCCTCAGCCTCCTGAGTGGCTGGGATCACAGGCGCGCACCACTATGCCTGGCTAATTTTTTGTTTGTTTGTTTTATTTGGTTTTAATAGGGATGGAGGTTTCTCCACTTTGGTCAGGCTAGTCTCGAGCTCCTGACCTCAGGTGATCCACCCACCTCAGCCTTTCAAAGTGTTGGGATTACAGGCGTGAGCCACAGTACCTGTTCCACAAATCAATAAATTTTCTTAAAACACTATAAGAATTTTTTGGTGATTTATTTTGAGCTCATCAGCTATTATTAGTGTTAGTGTATTTTATGTGTGGCCCAAGACAATTCTTCCAATGTGGTCCAAGGAAGCCAAAAGATTGGACATCCCTGATGTCAAGGCATGACCTAATTCAAATGCTAGTATTAGACTATGTGAGATGGGAACTGAGAATCGATTATTGGTTTTAGCAACGTAGGGGTCATTGGTGACCTTTTATGAGCAGTTTTGATGGAAAAGGAAAAATTCTAATTGGAGAGAGGCCAGGAAAATATGCAGGTAGGAAAATTGAAAATAGTGATCAGAAACAATTTGTTGGGGGTGGTTTTATTGTAAAGAGAAAAATAAAAATAGGACAAGTACCTGAAGTGGGGAGTGAAATGGAGAGGTGTGTGTGTGTGTGTGTGTGTGTGTGTGTGTGTGTGTGTGTGTGTGTGTGTGTGTTTTAAAGTGAAGGAAATATGGGAATACTTCATGTAATAATGATCAGATAACAAAGAAGTAAATGAGTACTGCTGTAGAAAGGCAAGAATATCTAGAATCTTTAGCAGATGAGAGAATGGGATCTGCTGGTCGATTGAAGTGATTGGTCTCAACTAGGGTCACAATTTGCACATAGTAATGAATTTTACTCGATATAGGGTCACAGGTACAAATGAATAGTTACATGTTCTGTAGAATGTTTGGGAATTCTTTTCTGGTTGCTTCCCTTATTCCAGTGAAATAGGAAACAAGAACACCAGCTTTATTTGCTAATGACTTCCTTCCCATCTGTTCTCTGCTTTACCAACTCCGTCTTTAATATTTACCTAATAATTTTAGTTTATTACCCTTCTGAGGCTCAAAGTTCCGTCCCCGAATTAAATACATAGGAATTTCCTAGAATGTTTGTTAAAGTGCAGATCCCTGGATCCCAGGCATACCGAATTATTTCCAGGTAGGCGAGTTCAGGAATTTGAATGTTTAGCAAGCTTTCCTGGTGACTCTGATGCACACTAAATTTTGAACACCCACTTCCCTTTCCCTCTTTTGGTTGCTTCAATAATAAATGTTTTATGTTCTTTCATCCCTCCATGGATTGAGGTATATTTAGAATACTTTCATCTGTACTTAGTAGAGAATTTTGTACACAAAAATGAATTTGAATATTTAACATTTATGTAAATTTTTTTTCTTTTTTTTTTTTTGAGACAGAGTCTCACTCTGTCTCCCAGGCTGGAGTGCAGTGGCATGATCTCAGCTGGCTGCAATCTCTGCCTCTCAGGTTCAAGCAATTATTCTACTTCAGCTTCCTGAGTAGCTGGAACTACAAACTCATGCTATCACATCTGGCTAATTTTATTTTTTTAATTTTTTTGGTAGAAGCAAGGTTTTACCATGTTGGCCAGGCTGGTCTTGAACTGCTGATCTCAGAATATCCACCTGCCTTGGCCTCACGAAGTGCTGGGATTACAGGTGTGAGTCACCATGCCTGGTTTGATGTAGATATTTTTCTAATCATAATCTTTCCTGATTACATTTGAGAGACACTAAAGAAATATTATCTCCATAGTGATGAACACAAGCATAGGTAAGGGATTTTTTTTTCTAGATACTAGATAAACAACAAAACAATGAAAGATCTGTTAAATTAAATTTTATCTCATATTTTAATCATGCTGTCACAGCAGTATGCAAACTAAATGCTTAAAGACAGATTATATCCTGTGTCTAGTGAAACCAATTTTTCACTAGAGTGTTTAGTGTTCTTTTGAACACTGTTCTCCTTCAGTGTTCTCACTGAAGTTTTCCAATAAAAGAAGTTTATGTCTCATGCTATGTATGCTGAGTCTTTAAGAATTGTTCAATAGCAGAAAATTGAATGGAATAACTCTACATATTTTATTTTAAAAACACACCTCTAAATCCAATACATATATTTTAAATGTCACCATAGGAAATTTAGGGAAAGTGCAGCCAAAACAGAAACAAAAACAGAATCTCTAAATCAGTTTCTTCCTGCAACACAAATCTTGAAAGACTTATCTATCTGTATTGCCTTTATTCTTCTTCCATTCTACATGTTATAATCTTTGGAATAATCAGAGTTTATATCACACATGTTGAGACTGTTCGGTAAAAGAAAAAAATTACATTAGAATTGAATTAAGCTAGGCAGCATAGAAAAACATCTACAAAACACAAGTGATTATCACAAGAAAATTGTACTGCAAATATCGTTATATATATCTTTGGGGACATAACCTTCAGTATATTTAAAGGTAGAAGAATGTAGAAGAGAGAACAAAGGGGAGAAGTCAGAATGAAATAATTTTAACTGAGGCTTTGTTTTCCTTTGTCAGTGAATAATTTTGTTTTTTAATCAGGGTAAAGTTTTAAAAAAATGTTCAGCTTTGAATTAATTCTGAAGTTATTAGTATTCTAGGCAATTCTGATAGATATTGTAAAGCATTTATTTCTCACTACTGTTTCTACTCTTCTCTGATTTAATGTAACCCTTTAAAAAGAGAAAAGAAATGATTATTACTATACAGCTGACTTGCCTAACCTCTGAGAGTAATTCTTCACATACTTAGTAAATGCCCAACAGAAATGAAATCAGGTAGAAATAATTCAAATTGTTCTTATTTACTTAATAATTTCTTTAAGTCATGTTCTTTGTATTATGATTCCAGAAATATGTTTCCAAATTACTTTAAGCAATTAGAGGTTTAGTGTTCAGCCATCTCAATAGATATGCCCCTATTCTTTTATTTGTTTGTGGACACGAATACCTTTCTGCCAGTTGAAGAGGGAGTTGAAATTACAGCACCAGCAGGCAATTTCTTGGACAAATTAGTCTTTGGGCCACTAATGTGGAGTCAGGGAAGAATGTTTATTGCACTATTGAACTCGCTCATGCTTCCATAGCCAAAGATTGCACAGGAGGCCACTGTCCTGGGAAACACTCCAAGAGAAGCTATACACCTTCTGTTTTGAGTGACTTGTCTCTGTACTGAGAACACATGTTGGTGTTCAGAGAGAAAGAGCAGAATCTATTTCATAAGAACAGTGGGAAAGTTTAGCTACATGTGTTGGCAACGTCAATATTTCCATGACAATGTCTGTATGAAATATAACAGTTTGTCTATTTCCTATTAAAATCATTTCAATATTATTTTATAATGCTAAACACTATTTTTTTCACATACACAGCCTTCGATAAATATAGTAATACAATTTTATCTCACACGCCATCCTGAAGTGGACCCATTTTCTTTCATCTGACTCATAACCAGGTTCTAATCCCAGCTCCCTGGAGATAATGGGCATAATTTGAGAAAACTATTTAGCCATATTTTTCGGTAGGAATGTGAGACCAAACTCAGAAATTTCTATGCCGGTTAAAGAGGGAAAGACGGAACTAGACTTACAGCCATATTTCCTTTCATATTTCAGAGTAAGGCAGTTTCTAATCTTCAATTTAAAATAAGAATATTAAAAAGTTGTTTCAATAAAATGTTTACCCAAGTATTGAGTGTACTGATAGTTTGACACTGTAAAGAATCCCAATAGGAGGAGACTTTGGCTTTCAAATCTCCTATAATCTAATGTTCCATTCCAGGCCACATTCTTTTAACCAGAAAGCAATATCTAGGTTAAGAAGCTAGGATTCCCGCCTGAACCCAGGAGGCAGAGGTTGCAGTGAGCCACCCCTGCACTCTAGCCTGGGTGACAAAGCAAGACTCTGCCTCAAAAATGATGATGGTAATAATAACAACAATAATAATAACTGGTGAAGCTTTTTTCAAACAAGGTGAAAATGAGGGTGGAGATTTAAACAGGGCTTAATTCCCTCTCTGGATTAATAATGTAAACCAAAAATAAGCCCCTCAACTGACTGAACAGATCCCTTTCTTGGCCAATGGGACCCCAAAGAAACCTGGAAAACTGGTTTAGGCCATGATGGGAAGGGTGGTGGGAGATCAGACAAGTCTTATTGTACCCTCCTTCCTTTGGAGTTTAGACACAACTGACCAGCATTAACATTAAAACAGAGGTGTTTTTTTCTTCCTTTTTTTTTTTTTGTATTTTTTTGGTGGAGATGGGGTTTCACCATATTGGCCAGGCTAGTCTCAAACTCCTGACCTCAAGTGATCCTCCCACCGTGGCCTCCCTAAGTGCTGGGATTACAGGTGTGAGCTGCTGTACCCAGCCAAAGCAGAGAGCTTAAAACTGACAAAACAGATTCCTTGTAGCAATAAGATATCAAATTCCAATCTTATTCTGGCATAGCATCACATGACAGATAATAGGCTTAAAGAAAATCACAGTATTTTACCCCAAAATATATTTCTTTGACATATTCTGAAATGGTCCCACAAAGCTGTCTCTTATGAGAGAAATTTGTTTTTGGTAGAGAATCTCTTTCCCTTACTGTAGGTGTTTTCTAGAGAGTTTGACACCTTTTAAGGTCTGATAAGAGACATTCACCATCTATTCTCTCTGAAGCCTGCTACCTGGAGGCTTCATCTCCATGGCGAGAACCCTGGCTTCCACAGCCCCCTTATCTAAACTGAAGCATTTCTTTATGCTGAATTTGACTCTTCAGGCAGGGCTTAACTCTTTCAACCAATTGCCAGTTGAGAAGTCTTTAAATCCACCTACGACCAGGAAACTCCCTATACCTCCCACCCTTGCTTGGAGATGTCCTGCCTTTCTGACCCAAACTAATGCACAACTTACATATAGCAACTTATATATTTACCTATAACTTCTGTCTCCCCAAAATGTATAAAACAAAGCTGTAACCCAACCACCCTGGGCACACATTCTCAGGACCTCCTGAGGCTGTATCATGGGCCGTGATCCTTAACCTTGGCTAAATAAACTTCTAAACTGATTGAAAAAAACCAAAAAAGAATCTAAGATTCCAATATTTATCTTAAATCCTCATCCAAGTTCCTGATCATATCATATGCTAAGTATTTCTTTTTGCTGACAATAAAGGTAAAGAAATCCAATTACATCTACTTTTTTCTTAGATAAAGGTGACAATAGAGGAAAGCCATTTTCCTATAGATTATGCAGGTAGGGATGGAGGAAAAGCAGACCCGTCAGACAGCTATTTTCTACCAGCCTGACACAATTTACATTCCAGGGAAAGCCTCTGGCGAAGCCTCTCACTTAATCCATATCCTAATTCTTCACCTAGACTCCTCAGTATCACTAACTCTGGAAATAACTTCTAGATCTGGTTAGCAATTAAGAAGTTCAATTAGTCTGTGTCTTTTTTTTACAATATATCTTAAAACTGCATCCATCTGGGCCCACTAGGTGTAACTATGATTTTACACTGCTGTTTTGAGAACAATGGCTGATAAAGCATTTGTTCAGAATCACCTGGAGTGAGGCACTGCGTGGTACCACACTTCTCACTAACTCCTCAGTAACTGTCCATTTTGTTCTAAGGCAGATTGTAATTTTCCTGGCACTCCTGCTGCTCAGTATAAGTCATTATATTTTTGTGAGGTACCTTCAGAAGGCGTTTGCAGGATAAATTCATCCTGGCAGCCTCAAAATTCAAGCATAGAGCAGTAGGCTCAACATTTTTCTTCATAAATCAAAGAAAAGCATTCAAAGATTTACATGGAGATTCAGTTCTGACAACAGCTTTGAATACTTCATAGAATCTCAAGTAGGTATGCACAGCAAATGCTTACAATATCCCTGAAGTGTCGTGGTTCATTGTTTACATTTAGACCGACTATGGAAAGTTTGAAATCCAGACCACTTCATAAGACTTATGCAAAAATGAAAGAAAAAAAATGCTGCATCATGACAAGGTAAAGTTCAACAGAGACAAATTCAAGTTGACATATTGAAGATCAAATGCTCATCTATGCAAATATTACGGAAAGAATTTGAAAGTAAAAATGTAGGTCTGTGGTTTCATGTCAAATCAAAAAAGCAGCCAGGTGCAGTTGCTCACACTGGTAATCTCAGTACTTTTGAAGGATGAGGTGGAAGAACCACTTAAGCCTAAGCGTTTGAGACCAGCCTGAACAACATATGAAGACCCCTATCTCAACAAAAAAATAATAATTTTTAAAAAGCCACATGTGGTGGCATCTGCCTGTAGTCTGCCTGTGTGTGTGTGTGTGTGTGTGTGTGTGTGTGTGTCTGAAGTGGAGGGATCACTTGAGCTCAGAAGGTCAAGACTGCAGTGAGTCATGACTGTGCCACTGCACTCCAGCCTGGGCAACGGAGGAAGACACCCCCACCCTGCCTTGTCTCAAAACGACAACAACGAAGATACTACAGGAATGGGTAGTTCAATTTCTTAAGCCTTCCATATGCCTCACCAAAGGAGTTTTAGCTCTTATTTGTTTACTTGTTACTTACATACTTACATAGGGTCTCACTCTGACAGCTAGGTGGGAGTGGCATGATCATATCTCACTGCAGCTTCAAACACCTGGGCTCAAGGGATCCTCCTGTGTTAGCCTCCTGAGTAGCTGGGACTAAAGGCATGTGCCACTGTGCTTGGAGAATGTATTTTTATCTTATTCTTACTTTTCGTAGAGACAGTCTCACTGTTTTCTCTAGGCAGGTCCGAAATTCCTGGTCAAGCAATCCTCCGCCTTGACTTCCCAAAGTGCTGGGAGTACAGGTACGAGCCACTATTACCAGTTTAGCTTCCTTTTAAAATAGTTACCTTATTTGAGAGTAAAAACCAAGATATGGAAAATGCTTAAAGATCAAAATGAGTTAATGAAGAGTTACCTAGTCAAATTAGTTCTAACATCAATATAGTAATTCACATCAAAGAGATAAGAATAAACATCATGAAAGAGTAAGGTATTAATACATCAGTGTTCTCCCATTGGGATCTTAATTAGTCAAATACCACTTCAAGTGTTATAACCATTATTTACCTCATTTAATGTGTTTAGAAACTCAACACAATCCAGAGAAGAATGGATTTTTAAAATAAAACTTCCAATAAAGAAAACAAACAAGATCTGTTGAAGTGACTGAGCTCATACTCTGAAAATTATATACATATATATGTATGCTTTACTATTAATACTTAAGTATAATTTTTTTGAAAAATCTAGGCTTACATCAGTCCCCCAAATTCTTTCTTCAAGAACTGACAGCTCTTAACCAGAGGGCCAAGAAAATGATAATATAAGATAATGTTGTCTCTCTCATTTAATGCAGAGTGGCTCTGCATTTTCTCTATTGACATTTCCTCATCCCTATTTTCCCATGCTGATTTGCATCATCCCTCCATAGGGATGGAAAAGTTGTTTGTAAGTACTCTGTGGAGTTACAGATAACTTCCTGCAGAGAGTCTGATCATGCACTAAACTTCCAATACCCAGACACATAAGCACTGTGGCCTTTCCTGGTTGATACCATTAAACATTCCCTGACCACATGGCTCAGGTGTAAAGAAGGAGTGTGACCGTTTAATGCATTCCTTTTCAATATCATGCAGACTCTAGGATTTGGAAGTTAAGGGCTCACATTGGTTTCTCAGTGTTTGCCCCACTGAGAGATGGCCATAGCCCTTGAGAAGCAGAGAGGGAATTAGAGCTGGTGCCTTACCATAACATCTTCCTCGTTTGACATTCAGTGCTCAGCAGCAGTGTCTGGCAGCATAAATCTAGGGATTTCTTTTTAGCCTTAGAAAACCGGAAAGGAAGAGCTGAGCTCAGACTAAATCATGAAAGTTTTCAGCTTATCTATACAATCACTATCCAGGGTTTATTACACTAGAATGAAGTATAAAGAGGAAAATGCTATGTATATCTGGAGTTTTTCCAAGAATATGGCCAGATTCCCTTTTCTGGCAGTTTTAGGACAGCAGATTTCAACCTTGCCTCTCCTATCACCAAAGTATCTAAGGTTGAAAAAAACCTTAATGTAAGTAGCAGTGTTCATAAACCCCCTGATTATTAATATAATACAAATACTCTATTCTGCCTCTCCTAGCTCCCTTTTGGTATATGATTATGTGATTTGGTTATTGCATACCTTGAATAATTTAACATAACTCTCCATAGGTAACTGCTTTAACCTCTAGAAATCTACACACACACACACACACACACACACACACACACACTCATCCCAGTTTAAAATTGGCACTTTAGAAACTCACCTGCCAGTTAATTATTGCTAAAGATATTATTACACTATAATTTTACCACAGTTAACCTATGGTGAAAACTGGTGGTGTCAACAAAAAGGCATGAATGGAGAGTCTGTCCCTCTCTCAGCCTCCTCATCTGCCAAGAAGGCCAATCTTCATGACCAATTTTGTTGACTATCATATATACAGGATATATGAGACAGACAAAAATACATATATGTACTTACATGTGTTTGTGTATTTGTTCTCTAAGACTGAAGGTGATGTGATCTAGCAACACATTAACCACGTGTTTCAGAGTTATTTTAGATGAAACGTAAGGCAAGCTGACCTTAGTGTCATTCCTAATTATGTTAGCCCATAAACAACATGAGGTATTATCTCTGGGCCATCAATTCATGATGTGATATACTAGCCAGTGGTAGTTACTCGGAGTAAATATTTTACAGGAAGATTAAGTGATACGCTAAACATTGTCAGAGATCAATAATGGATTTTCATTCATTAAATCATCTGATAACAAAATCAACAAACCAATTCAAACAAACCACCTTTAAATTCTGAGCATCACTGCCAATTTGAGCTTTAATATATATCTTCTTATGTACTAAAATGCTATCAGAAGTATGTTTTCTAGGTTTATGCTTTAAAATAAACTTAGATTAATGAAAACACTTTGGCACAGATGATTGTTTTCTAGGAATCCTATAATGAACTAAATGATATGTAACTGGCATCATTATTTTAATCATTTAGATTAATATCCCAAAGTACTAAAGTGTTTAAAAATAATAATTAAACATTATCAAATGTATGCTTTCTATAGGAAGGGTATTTTTTAAAGGTTTTTTTTATTTCAATGGCTTTTGGGGTACAAGTGGTTTTTGGTTATATGGATAGATTGTATAGTAAAGTTTGAGATTTTAGTATGTGGGTCACCTGAGTAGTGTACATTGTACCCCAAATGTAGCTTTTTGTCCCTTATACCCCTTCTACCCTCCCCCTGCTGAGTCTCTAAACCAGGAAAGATATTTAAAGGAACTTGTGTATGGTACTTAATTATAAATGGCAATCATAAATTATTTATCTGTGGAACTCTATCAAACTTTGCTAAGTTTGGGGTTTAATGGACTCTGAAGAAATATTAGAAATATTTTTATATAGTTTATTAATGTTTAAACAGTGTGATTCATATGTAATTAAAATAATATTGGTTAGTGACTACCAGTACATCCTCTAATATCTTTATCAAGTGTGTGCTATAGCAAAGATATATCTATTTTGTCAGGGAAATTAAAGTATCATGCTTCAGTTGCAATGTGGCATTTTATGTTGGGGCACTCAAAGTAGTGTAGCTGTGTTGTCATAAGGTCATGCTGCTTCCATTGTCTAGGACTGTTCCAAAAGTCTCTAATCTTCTAATCATGCCTGCTACTGATGGCCAAAATACTCTTTCCAAAACCCCTACCTGATTTTCTTGACCAAAGATTACTAAAATGTAATAGCTTCCCAATGCTTACTACATGAGTTTTACATCTTTTAGCATCTCCTGTGAAAAGCTCAACTTAGAAAATCAATAAAGATTGTTGAAGGCACATGTTATTCATCAACTTTAAATGTATACTACACCCTACCCCTAGCCCCAGTCAGATCCCTAGAAGTCTACCTGAACCCATCAATTAATTCCCTACTGAAATCTTCAGGGTATTTCACTGTTAAGCCCTTAGCTTGTGCAGAAGGGAATAATGGATAAAAGATACCCACCTGCTGCTCTGTTAGCTGTAAAATGCTGCTGGAGATATTATTGATTACTTCCCCTATAGAAAACAATATGCATATTGTCCTTTTTATTTAATGCAGAGAATATTTTGTTGGCCCTAAGAAGATGAATATTCTAAAAAACTGAATGTCTTCCAACTTTCTTACCTGTTTCTCTTTGTATCCTAGCTCCAGAAAGGTTAAAATTAACCTCAGTCATTGTTGGTTCTTATGGTTACTATATTTTACTGACTGTATTAGGCCATTCTCGCATTGCTATAAACAAATACCTGAGCCTGAGTAATTTATTTTTTAAAAAGAGTTTTAATTGTCTCATGGTTCTGCAGGCTATACAGGAAGCATAGCAGCATCTCCTAGGGAGGCCTCAGGAAGCTGCCAATCATTTCAGAAGGTGAAGGGAGGAACAGGCACATCCCATGGTGGTGTCTCCAAGTTTTCACGTCTTATATTTTCATTAGTCTTGTAGAATTAGGGCCCTACTCATTCTAAATTCACTACCTCACTCTAACTTGATCACCTTTTTAAATACCCTGTTTCCAAATACAGTCACATTATGAGATACTGGGGGTTAGGACTTCAACATATGAATTTTGAGGGGGACACATGTAGCCCCAAATAAAGACCATGCTTAATTAATTTATCTACCTAGCCCTAACTTTTAACTCAGTTTCTACCATATAATAGAAACAATAAATATTTGCTAAGGAATGCTATATTAATGAAAAAATTACTATTTGTAATATGGCATTTTAAAATGTTTTTCATATAATAAATTATAAAAACACTGGCAGGATTTTTGTATGTTACAAAACAGTCATAACATTGTCTTTCACTAGCTTGTTCCTAAAAGAAATTAGCTCCCAAGTTAGGAGCTTTCATTGCAATTTTGTTATGCTGCCACCAAGTGACACTTGATGGAACTGCTCTTGTTCTGCAGAATCAGCTTTTGCTGAGACTGAAGTCTGTGAATCTCCCTTAAAAACTCTCAAAGGCCAAATTTGAACGTTTTTGCATTTTAAAAATAAATTGCCCTCATTAAACAACAATGTAATCAAATATTGAAGAAAAATTGATAGGTAATTATATACAGCAAATATTTTAAAACTAAGAATAGACAATATTCATAGTTCTCTGATAAAATGCTGATGCGCTGGATATAAAAAACAATCTACAACTTATATTCAACTTTAATTTTGGCCACAAACATAAGTACATTCAGGAAGATACACAGGTTTTAGTCCTTACTCATCTTACAAAGAGACAGAAGGTATCTGCAGCTTTTCTAATGGAGAGAAATGGTTGCTTTCCCTTAAATTTTGACTTTGAATGTAGCAAGGAATTTCTAATAATGTAAATATTAACTTGCTGACTCCCCCGGAGGAAAGTTAAGTGAAAGCCGTGCTGAGACAGTACTTCAAACCTGTCTTTTCCCCTCATTTGCCCAGGTATTCATTTTGCTTCAGGCAATAAATATTGCCATTCAAAGAGGACTTCCCTGACCACTTATCTAAAAAATACCCCACCAAACCCAGTTATTCTCTATTAATAATATCACAGACACTTATTTCTCTGGATTTCTACTATTCAGTTAATGTTTAATTATTTACAATATGGGCTTCCCCTATTAGAAGATAAGCTCTGTAGACCTTTTGATTCATGATTCTGTTTCCATCAACTAGAAGAGTTGCAGGTTTTGATTTGTGATTCTGTTCCCATCAGCTAGACTGCAGGTTATTAATAAATATTAATAAAATGAATGAATGGTGTCTCACTAATTAGAGTAAATTAAAATTTAACTGAGGCTCTTAGCCCACTGTCTTCTCGATGAGAAGAGTCTGTAAATGACTGTGTGAATTCTTCCAGCTCTGAAATGCAAGGAAAAGGCACAGAACTCAATGCTTAATCTATTTTATTTCATGTAAAACATGCCATCCCTATCTATCTTGCTCTTCTTCCTCCTGGCACCTCTAGTATTTTAATATCATATTTTATCAATTTGAAAAATTACATTCTTTACATTTTTATATTTCTAAAATTGGAATGCATCTTTCAATTGATGGGAAATTGCAAACACTGTGGGGCAGGTGGTGGTTGTGATGTATGAATTTGTCATTGCCTGCACATGTGCAAACTTGATTGCTATTCCTACTGGTATGACTGAATGACTCCATTTTCTTGAGGTATCAATTAAATGAAATACGTAAGGATTATTTTTTGTTTTACTTTATTTATAACTAACACATAATAATTGTACATATTTATGGGGTATAGTGTGATATTTCAATACATGTATTGCACTGTGTAATGTCAAATCAGAGTAATGAGCACATCCATCACTTTAAATATATATTATTTCTTTGTAGTGATAACATTCAAAATCTTCTCTTCTAGCTTTCTTGAAATACACGATAAATTATGAGTTATAGTCACTATTGTGAAATAGAACGCCAGAATGTCTTCATTGCATCCAACTGAACTTTATACACATTGCCCAGTCTTTCTTATTCTCGCCTCTCCTCTATACTAAGCAGCCTCTAACAACCACCGTTCTACTCTCTACTATGAATCAACTTTTCAGGATTCCGCATATGAGTGAGTTAATGTGGTGTCTGTCTTTTTGTGTCTGACTTATTTTACTTAACATAATGTCCTCCAGGTTCATCCATGTTGCCACAGATGACAGGATTTTGCTCCGTTTTATGGCCGAACAGTGTTATATTGTGTATATATACCATACATGTGTAATTGAACACTTCAGTTGACTCTGTGCCTTGGCTATTACAAACAATGCCACAACAAATATGGGAGTGTAGAGATCTTTTCAGCACAACTTATTTCATTTCCTTCAGATATATACCTGGTAGTGGGATTGATGGATCCTATGGTAGTTCTATTTTCAAATTATATAATAGGGAATGTGATTTCTGATGTTGTAGTCTGGAAATTTTCTATCACAATTTTAGATAAGATTAAATGACCAGCAGCAATATCACAGAATGGGTGGAAATGACATGGAAATAAATCTATAGAGGCAAGAGTGGAGTACTTTTAGTGATGCCATAATATCAGTGCTCTTGTGGCACAAAGAACAATATTGTACTGAAACATAGATTTCAACAACTCTGAGTTAATGCAGAATTAGGAAAGTTGAATCCTGAATGTCAAAATTTTTAGGAATAGTTTCACTTTTCTTGTTTTGTCTTTTCATTTTTGCCAGAATGCTACATGAAAAATCTATGTCTGGATAAGTCTAAAATAATATTTTGAGTAAATATATAAGTAAACTTCAAAGTAATAAGACATAATTTGTCACAACTTAATTGAAAGTATGTTTTCTTCTTGATTACATTTAAAATTATGATATATCTAATAATTGATAGCATCTTAGTATCAGTAAAAGGTGGTACTGTCTACCAAGTACCAAGCACAGTGCAAGTCACTGCAGACACAAGAGTGTGAAAAAAAAAATTCCTGCCTTCCTAAAGCTAGCCTGGCTTCACTAGCTGCACCACTCTACCCCCTCCCCTAGACCAGAGGTAAATGAAGTAGTGATATAAGCCATTGTTTGAAAGTGTCTGGACAGGCATACTAAATAATCCTGAGAAGAGTAGCAAGTATATTAACCATTTTCCATCTACTCTACCTTGCCTGAAGGAGTTTTTAAAGAGAAATTGAAAAGCAATTATATATTTAGCAAGTATAATGTGCTATGGATATTGTTAATGGTTGAACCAAGAAAATCTCTAAGTTGTATTATTTATTATTTCTTCTTTTGGATATACTGCAGGTGATAGCACTGATTATTTTATACTGAAATCACTTTTGGTCTTGATTTTGTACTTAAGTACAATAATGTATTCCACAATCTTTGTCTTTTCCTTCACTACCTGAACTCTCTTCTTAAAATATACAACACTTCTTTTGGCATGAGGACATATGAAATTAGCTCTAAAGTTCCTAACTAATGGATTTCCAGTTAAACTTGTCATTTACCTTTTTTGTTTTTTAATGTTTTAAATTTTACAATTTTCTGAAAAAGTTGCAATTGCTGTTGGATTCTATGGCAAAATAAAACTCCATCAAGAAAAAATATATTCATTCTCCAGAGAAGTTTATTAATTTTAACCACTAAAAGAACTATCACAACATGATCTTTTTGTACATAAAGAAACATAGCACAGTTCTGCTGACTTGATCAGATCAGGTTATCACCTAGTATATTCAAAAAGAAAAATAATAAACTCCTCAGCAAGATATCCTGGACTATCTTCACTGAGACAGCCAGGTAGAAAGGGCTTCCCAGAGAATCTCCGACAGACAGGTCTGTGCACTGGAGGATGGGATGGAACCTTGGAAAGTTCATTCTGTTTGCAGCAGGGAAGGACCTGGCCTCCCTTGTCCCTGAGTGGTAACCTGAGATTCAGTTGGTGAGATGAGGGCCTGTTAATGGAAATCTCTCTCACTTTACTGTTTTTTCCTTTTTCACCCAATAAATTCTATTTTTTGCACCTTGGTATGTGTCCACAAGCTCAATATTTTCTGGTCATGTGACAAGAACACAATTTTTAGCTGAACTGAGGAGAAAGGAGAAAGTCCTACAACATCACCATATATATTCTTTATGCCTTTATTCCTTCCTTCCTTCCTTCCTTCTCTCTCTTTCAGTCTTTCTTTCATTCTTTTCTTTTCTTTTGAGACAAAGTCTCACTCACTCTGTTGCCCAGACTGCAGTGCAATGGCAAAATCTTGGCTCGCTGCAACCTCCACCTCCCGGGTTCAAACAACTCTTGTGCCTCAGCTTCTTGAGTAGTCAGACTTACAGGCTCATGCCACCACACCTGGCTAATTTTTACATTTTTAGTAGAGAAAAGCCTTCACTATCTTGGCTAGGCTAGTCTCATACTCCTGGCTTCAAGTGATCTACCTGCCTTGGCCTCCCAAAGTTCTGGGATTATAAGCATGAGCCACCACACCTGGCCTCTTTTCAATTTTTGTATATGAAGAACTGTTGGAAGGCATTGGTTGTTGTATGCACAGCACCCAGCACTATGCCTACAGCATGAAAGGCCTTTGAACAAATGTTTATTTAATCACTAGGAGGCCTTAGAGGGTTCATGGTGTAGGCTTTGGAGCCAGACTGCATGGATTTAAATATTAACTCTGTCACTTGACCAGTGATTTTGGCTAAGTTACTTGCCCTCCTAAACCATAAATTTTTCATCAATACAATGATTGTATGTGCCTTATAATGTAATTGTAAATTAAGCTAGAAAGTGCTTAACTGCAAAGCCTAACACATAGGTGCCAGACAAATATTATCTACCATTTTTATACTTATCACTATTCTATTACTTGAAGAACTGTATAGAAGATAATTATTGGAACCCACGCACCAACATTTAGCATACTTATTGAATGCAAACTGTATGTCAAGCATTGTTCAAGATGCTATGGTCTATATTTTAGGTAAGAAGCTAGGCAATAAAGAAATAAATGATAAATGGGATGTTTTTATATAAGTACTTTTGAAAATTAAATAGGGTAATATGAAAGAGAGCAGCTAGGGAATGAAGGAGGGAATAATGATTTTTCATTTTTTGTAACACTGGATGGTATACTTAAGATCATAACTAAGACATAAATGATAAAAAGATATAAGGCTTACAAAGATTTCAGGGAAGAGGATTTCAGACAAGGGAACATAGAAAACCAAGGATCTGATATAGGAACAAACATGCTCTGTTCAGGACCAGAACAACAACAACAACAACAACAACACAACTGAAACAGTAAAGAAGTTGAAGAGCTGGAAGGTCAAGGAGGGATAGTCATACCTACCCATAGAAAGCACTGTAGGACAGAGTGGGGAGTTTGAAATGTATCCAGAGTGCGGTAGGAAATGGATCTAATTGTTTAAAGCAGTTATCTAGGTTGGAGGTAATGGCAAGCAAAACCCAGCAGTGGCAGAAAAAAACAGAAAGGTGAAGACTTAATTAAGTTGGGAATATTCCCCAACTTGATTCTCAGATTCAGTGCAATCCCTCTCAAAATGACAGCTGAGCTGCTCACTTTTTTTGTGTGTGTGTTGCAGAAATTTACACAATGGTCTAAAATTCATGTGGAGAAAGGTAAACGACCCAGAATAGACAAAACAATCCTGAAAAAGAACAAAGATAGAGGGTACCTCCCAATTTAAAAACTTTTTTTTGTGTGTGTGTGTCAGGGTTGGTCTCACTCTATTCCCCGGGCTGGAGTGCAGTGGCAAGCTCTCACTCAGCTCACTGCAACCTCTGTTTCTTGGGTTCAAGTGACTCTCTTTGCCTCAGCCTCCCAAGTAGCTGGGGTTACAGGCACATACCACCACATCTGGCTAATTTTTATATTTCTTTTGGTAGAGACGGGGTTTCACCATGTAGGCCAGGCTGGTCTCAAATTTCTGACCTCAAGTGATCCACCCATCTTAGCCTCCCAAAGAGCTGGGATTACAGGCATGAGCCATCATGCCAGCCCCAATTTAAAAACTTATTACAAAGCTATAGTAATCAAAACAGTGTAGTTCTGCCAAAAAAAAAAAAAAAAGTATACAGACCAATGAAATGCAAGAGTCAAGAAATAAACACCTACACTTATGGCAAATTGGTTTTTGACAAAAATGCCAGGGCAATTTGTAGTTTTTTTCCAAAAAAAAAAAAATGGTACTGAAATAACTGGATATCCACATGTAAAAGAATGAAGCTGGACCCCTGCGTCACACCACATATAAAAATTAACTATAACTGGATCATAGGCCATAAGGTGAGAGCTAAAACTATAAACATCTTGGAAGAAAACACAGAAGTAAGTCTTAATGACTTTGGATGAGGCAACAGTTTCATAAACATGACAGCAAAAGCATAAGGGGGAAAAAGAACAGATAAACTGGCCTTCATCAAATTAAAAAAAAAATAGCTTCAAAGGACACCATCAAGAAAATGAATAACAATTCACAGAATGGGTGAAAATAGTTGCAAATTGTATATTTGATAAGGGATTTATATATAGATTATATAAAGAACTCTTAAAATTCAACGATAAAAAGACAAATGGCTCAGTTTTTGAAATGGGTAGATGGGTCTGAATAGACATTTCTCCAAGGACAGCATACAGATGTCCAATAAGCATGTGAAAAAGTTCTCAATATCATTAGTCATTATAGCAGTACAAATTTAAAATGCAGTATGCTATTACTTCATGCCCATTTGGATATCTGTAACTTTTTGAAAATGGAAAATGAATATTGGTAAGTATATGGAGAAAATGGAGGGATTGTAAACTGGTAGAGCTGTTTTGGAAAACTGTTTGGGATTTCCTCAAAATGTTAAACAGAAAGTTGCCATATGACTCAGTAATTCCACTCTTAGGTATATGACAAAATAAATTGAAAGCATATGTCCACACAGAAACTTATATACAAATGTTTACAAAAGCATGATTCATAATAACCAAAAATTATAAATAACCCAAATGTCCATCAAAGGATGAATGGATAAATTGTGTGGTTTATACATACAATGGAATATTCATCCGTGAAAAGGAATGAAGTTAGTTTTTAGTGGTGATATTAATTCATATTTGGTAGTTATGAAGGCATGACATCAAGAACAAAGCAGAGCTTAATAAGAAGCCTATACCGTATCTGGGCAAAGTCATTTTTAGGAATACGAAGGAGATTCCCAAATGCTGAAAGGTCCACATGAAATGGATATGCAGGTGGATGTGCAACTCTCAGCTCAGCCAAGAACAGAAGGCTGCATAAGCATGTGGGTTTGGAAAGTTTAGAAACACTGCACTAGGCTCTGAAAGTGACACATGGGTGTTGGATTTGCCAAGGGTTGGTAAATTTGATTCTAGTTTCAGTTGGCTCCAAAAGCCATGGCTTTGCTGTTTGATAAACTGCTCTGCGCCAGCGAAAAGCCCAAGTCTACCAGTTCTTAAGGGACCAGAACTGCACCAATTAAAAAAAGTCTAGTATTTAAAAATCATTCACTGTATGTCTATTTTAATGCCTGGCTGAAACACAAAGGCATCATCCTTTCCTCTGCGAGTCACAGATGTAATGTAGCCATATTTTAAGGTACATAATGGTACTGTGCAGTCTCTCTTTACCTTATCCTTTCTATCTTTGGTCACATTTCTCCAAGCAGCCCAAATTTATCAACTTTCCCAAGATCTCTAGGAGATCTGAATTATGTCCCTGGTCCCCACATCAAAGCTTATTGATAGCTACCAGTTAGTATAATGATATTGTATTATACAATTCTAATTCTGGGAATGTGTTTTAAGGGAACCTTGAAAGGTATGTGCAGAAATCCATATGCAAAATGATTACTTACTGTACCAAAAAATGTAAACAGCTTAAAATTAAATACATTTCTTTGAATAAACCCAAGTTGTATAAAATACAGTGTAATAGTAGGGAAATGTTTTAAAAAAATCGTAGTAGAATATTTTATGGATTATAAATGTTCATAATATATAATTAATAATTATAACAGATAATCACCTAGAACTTCTTATATATCAGGCACTATTATGCTTTATAGAGATGATCTCATTTAATCCTCCATCAACCCTGCAAGGTAGGCATTATTAGAATTCCCATTCTCTAGATGAAGAAGCTGAAGCATAGCAAGACTGTATGTGTTAGTGAAGATCATGCAGCTGCTTTGGGACAGAGTAGAGTTTGAACACAGGCAGTCTGGCTCTAATGTCTGTGCTCTTAGTTATATACTAAGTTACTTGTTTAGGTGAACATAGCAAGTTAGAAAACAGTTATTGCAGTTTTATACTAAGTTTGTGTATATAAACACACACACACATATATGTGCATTTATAAATATAGGTAAGATAGACCCTAAAATGTTTATAGTTCTTATCTCTGAGTAGTGAAATTATAGATGATTTTTATTTTTGTGTTTTTTTGAGGTTTTCAAAATGTTCTACAATTTATATACATTTCTAGAATCATAAAAAAGATTAAAAATTACACTGTATAGTTTTCTATTTGTGTTTAAATATTTGTGTTATAACCATATTAGAAGACATTAGTGTGATAAATATTAATAGATTAATCATATACATAAATGCTAATCTCTTAGTTATTTGAATAGTAATCATCTGGCATATCTTTAACTTTACATTATCCTAGATAAAAGTAACTGAAGCTGAACCCCCTACTTTCTGATTGCCTTTTTGTGCTCGGCACCCTGGTGCTCACGAAAGTCCTGAAAAGCAGGTATTATCATCTTCAGTTTACCGATGAGTACGTGAGGCTTAGATAGGCTATGTGTCATGGCCAAGGCCACACAGCTACCTCAAATTCAAATCTATCCAGCGACAAAACCCTTACTCTAATGCTTGAGCACTTCCAGAATTGATTCTTCAGGTTAATAGTCCTGTAATTTTCTTAATCTCCCGCTCTCAATTTTGCACAATATACATGACTGTTGGGAGGGAGGCCTCTAAGGTGAAATAGATTTGGACAACACTGTTTTCAATATGTCCCTCTTAGAGAATCTCAGTTAATATTAATAAAACAATATTAATGTGGGGATATAGAAGCCCTACAGAGGGAAATTTAACATGTATTATCGTGAAGCAGCATTCCTGTTCTAAACCAGAGCTTTCTAAATTTAAGAAGTGCTTACAAGTTACAGGAGCATTTTGTTAAATTTGAATTCCTACTCTGGGATGAGATCTGAGATTGCATATTTTAAATACACTCCCAGGTGATGCCTATGCTGCTGGTTCAAGGACCACCCTCTGAGGAGCAAGATACTAAAGGACACAGATAGGAAACTGCTGCACCATTTATTGCTGCCAGTCATGATTAAAGAATTGGCAGTGTCAAGGAGTTCATTGTCAACCTTCCTGGGTAATCTCAAGATAGGAATAATATGAGTACAAAGTATTTTATTTGGATGATGGATACGCTAAAGCCCTGACTTGACCACCACACAATCGATGCATGTAACGAAGTAGCAATTGCACTCCATAAATTCAGACAAATATTTTTTTCAAAAACAGGAATCAGTAACCTGCAGGGCTTGCTTTGAAGGACTGGGCTGAGAAGCTAATGGAGGGGTGGGAAGAATTGAGATGGGGATTTCTGGACTGATCTGCATCAAAAATGAAAAATAGTTGAGCTTCTAGGGACAGAGTATGTAACCCAAAAGTTACTTTTTAGCCCTCAGCAAAGGTTCTGTATAATTCTCAGACTTTGGGCCTGCTTCTTTATCAAAAGAACATATTTTGGGGTATCTATTTCTGAGCCCCAATACCTTCCTATTACACAAATATCACTAGCTAATGAAATGTTATGCTGTCAGTTTACATCATTGATGGATTTCCCCCCCATATTCCCTCTTTCTTTCTTGGAATAGCAAGAATTGTGTTTGGTGGAGAGAGCAAGTGCCTTGGAGTGTGATTTGCCTGAGTTAGATAGTTGGCTTTGCTGCTTACCAGCTGAATGAACCTGGGCACTTTATCAAGTCTCTCTGAACCTAGCTAGGTCTCCCCTTCCGTCAAATGGGGATACTATCTAACTCACTGATGTTTGGCTGTGAGGATCAGATGAGCTTATAAATATAAAGCCCAAGGCACATACTAACTACTTTATATTTACGACTTCAATTTCCTCTTCCATTTAATGCCCTCACACAACACATATCTGAAGAATCCGCAAATACGTCCTCTATTTGGCTTCTCCTGGGATCTTAGATTAAGTGTCATTTCCTTCTAGAAGCCTTTCCTTGCTTTCCTTCTCCTCATTCCAGTAAAGTTCGTTGTTTCCAACACATGCTTCCAGATCACTCCTGTAGTTTTTTCTTAATTGACCATCCTTCCCAATAGACCCCATGAAGTCAGATTTCTTGTCCCAGTCAGTTTTGACTGTCGACTGCCTGACATCTAGGAGATGTTCAGTAAATATTTCTGGCTTTATTGAATATATACATTAAGTAATTAACTTAGCCCCATTCTGTGGCTCTCTGAATAACTCTTGTGGTTACAAAACCCCCCCGGGATGAATAATTTAAAGAGATCTCTCAAAAGGTTACCTCTTTTGAGGAGAGAGTAGTTTTCAAGAGAGTATTTTTGTTCATTCTTCTCTAACACTGCTTCTACAATAGTGGTTTGCGAGCGTATCCTTTGTGATCAGTAAAATGCAGTGCTATCCACGTTAAGCCATGGACTTAAGATTTTAGTCCTCTATTTGTCTAAAGATTTAAAAAGCAAAAAAAAAAGAGGTAGGGAGGTGCTGCATTTGACAGAAAGCACTTTGTCCTGTACTCTGCGGGGCATTGTTAGAAGCTTGTTGCCTAAAGCAATACACTGGCAGATTCTGACAAGGTGTTTGAAGACTGTTTTAAATCAGAGACAAACATCAGACTGTGAGCTGAGTATCTTTTTCTCAGGTACACTGGAGTCTTGATAAAAAGTCTTTAAAAATTGAATGTGTATCATAATAGCAGACATGCACAATCAGTATGAGCTTTCTCTTGAACAAAAGTCAGATTTGAAAACTTGACAGAAAAAGCTTTAAAAAAAGAATCTTTGCTGGTCATATTTAAAATCAGACAGTGTTAGTTTATGTTATTATAAAAAATGAAAGTGCTATCGTCTTAGTAATGGATATTTAAACTGGACCTTTAATTTGTTTAATGCAATTAACAGTAGGTCACCTTGTAAAAATTGTAACTAAAAGTAATTCTGCATATAAATATTTTAGATGGAGTGTAATTTTCTCACATAGATAGAATTCATCTTATTAAGAGTCATTCTATTATGGGCATGGTAGAGCTCCTTGCCAGATATAACTTCTTTTCCATCTTTTCTCTCTCATTCCAATTCATGGTTAGATCTTATATGATTTATAATTTTTTAAATATATGTGATATGAATATAAACTTATAAAAATTCAGCCCATACAGATGTATATAAAAATTCTCTAAGAGGATTTAGGACCTAAGTGCAAGTACTAATGTAATTTTTTCTCCTGTGAAGGAATAGCACCCTTTATTTTCCACAACACTTATTGTACTTTTAATTAAAAAACATAGACGATGCTAATGGGGCAAACATATGTTTGTATGTATGCAAATGATTCAGGTATACGATGTAGATTATTACCTGGGAAAATGCCATAAAATACAATTGAACATTAACTGAAACTAGTTATTTTCTTAAATCAGAACTAACATGAACTGAAACTATTGATTTTCTTAAATCAGAACTAAGTTCTAAAAGATAACGTACTGACATCGAATAATTTTAACTGTTTGGATAGGAACAATATTTTCATGATGATTTAATTCTCTCATTGTACCTATCATCATTTTTCAATAGAGAAAGAGAATTCTAAGAAAATAAATCGTGAGTAGAAGGGTGAGAAATTGGAAGAGGCCAGCATATCCAGCGACTAGCAAAATTATGTAATATGTGGTCTAGTGGGGTGCCCAGGACAAGGCCAGACCATTTGAAGTCCCATATTAGAAGCTACATAAAAGGGTAGAGGATATGCCCTACGGCTTTTGACACAAGGATGTCCATTTGTAAGTGTTCAGTAAGGGCCTACAGATTTATGATGGAAATGAGTTGGGCTCTGAAGATTCTACCTATCATGGAGGAGAGTGATAAAGAGTAGTCTAGCCTACTTCAACCTAACCTTTTCCCTGTGGCTGACCCTATCCTAAGATGTAAAAGCTTAGAGACAAATTACAGTCATGTGTTGATTAAGGATAGGATCTGTTCTGAAAAATGCATCATTAGGTGATTTCTTTATTGTGTGAACATCATAGAAGGCACTTAGACAAACTCAGATAGTGTAACCTACTATGCACTTAGGCTGTGTGATATAACCTATTGCTCCTAGATTACAAACCTATGTAGCATGTTACTGTACTGAACACTATGGGCTACTCTAATATAATAGTATTTGTATATCTAATATAGATACAGATGTAAATATACAGTAAAAATATGGCATTATAACCTTATGGGACCACCTTCCTATATGTGTGATTCATTGTTGACTGAAAATTCATTATGCAGCACATGAATGTATATTAGTTAGCATGTTTTTGCATGGAAGTAACAGAAAAAACAACTAAAAATAATCTAAACCACAAGGAAGTTTATTAATACATAATAAGAACTACAAAATTAGGTAGTTCTAATAAGAAAACAAATCTTTTCTTTATGTATATGTTTAAGAGCAAAGAACCTTTCCCAGAGCCTCTTAGCAGACTTCCTGTCTTATCTCACTGGCCATATTGCATCACATATTCCACCTGAACTAATTACTAGTAGAAGGAATTAGACTACCGTGATTGGATTTGGCTAATCATTACCGGTGCTGGGATCTATCCTCTCTGAAGATTAAGGTCCCTCAGAGGATGGTACACAAAATCTAGATTCCATTAACAATAAAGATAAAGGAGTGGAAGTGAGTAATGGTTGTTAGGTAGTTACAAAGCAGTGAATGCTATACAAACTTAAATAAATAAATCACAGTCACCACTTGGACACTCAGGGATGCTTTCTGCTTTACTATTGTTTGAGAAATTGAAATTTGAGGACTTATCATTTTTTTTAAATGTCAATATTTCATGCATTTATATGCCCTCTGTGACATTTACACCCAAATGACTTTTAGAATCTGTGTATTAGAAAGAGTTTGAAGTTAAGCCCTATCCTCTTGGATTCTTAAAATTTCTGAACCCTGAGGGAGACATAATCCTACACATTTCTTGGCTTCAAGATTCGAAAGCAAAAGCACATATGATTATATTTAAGAGGCTGCATTTCACTAGGATTACAAAAATCAGTAGCATATTTAAGCTTCATGTTACAGAAAATAGAACATGTTCAGCCATTAAATCACATCTGGCATTCTTTCAAGCATATGCCTCTTGTAGTGCAGTAACCTAGAATTGCCTTTTGTCCTTCCCAGCTTTAGACCCTAAATTTGTAAAGTGTTATATACCAAAAAATTAACTTTGAGTCAGAAGTTTATAGTTGAATGCTCATTCTACTCGTTAACTAGCTGTTAAACCTCTACAATGTACTTAGATTTTTGGAAACTCAACTGCTTCAATTTGCCTGAAACACCCCTTGTTTTAAAGATACTTTAAAATAAAATTTTTATCTGTATATGATCTTCTTTCTGAATGCCAGGTCTTTAAGCTACCTTGCTCAGTGTTTCTTTCATGCCTGAGAGACCTTCTAAGGAGCACACTAGGGGTTCTCCTCGTTATCATTTTTTTTTCTGTTCCACTGTCTTCTTTTGTTGTTTTCTCTACTTTTTGCAATGTCTTTGCCTAAAAGATGTAGCAGATATATTAATTTGAAAATTATTTTCCAAATCACCTGCAGATATGTTCTTAAGCTTCATTAAGTAACTCTTTAACTTGTTTTTTTCCTGCAAAAAAATAATGTATAAAATCAGTTTCCTTTCTTCTCCATCCTCAGCATTAGTTATTTGCTCCAAGCATGTAGATGAGAAGCTATTTCCAAAGCCTTCACAGTCCACAGGAATAAACCCTTTGTAATTCTCATCTGGAGGCTATAAATGCAAGCAAGCCCTCAGCCCTCTCCAGAGTTCCTGACAGTCTCATTTTGAATGTTCTGCCACCAGAGGGAACTGGAGTTGTAAGATTTTACAATGCCTCGTAAGTGCTGTCTATTCCTAATAAAATACAGGTTGCTTAATGAGACTAATGCTGTTAAACTTGGAAATTTTCACATAAAATTTTCTGAGGGTTTAATTATATTAACTATATCAAGAGCTATTATTAGTGATTTTATTGGAAAGAGATCTCTTCTTTGATCCCTTTCCTCACATAGATTTCTAAATTTCTACAAAATATTATAAAATTAATCATGGAAAGATTTATAGTGGAAATAATTGGTAGGAATCATGAAAAAGTAAAGATCTCACAGGAATGATAAAAATTATATATATAGTATAAAGTTCAATTAAAAGTGGGAAGCTGATTAATTTTTAAATGTTCTTTCAAGTTTAGACAATTCTCTAACTCTGTTTCATATTATAGAGTGAAGAAGTTATATAAAACTTGCCAAGAATATGACTAGCTTAAATGATACAGCCACGGATCTATTGAAGATAACTATATTTGGAACACATCAAGCATTCTGATTTAGTATAGCAATAAAGATAAATCTACTTTTTCTAAAACTTCATTTTATCCAGACGTCCTTTGAAAGATGTCTGCAGTAAAATGTCTACCTCTTAATATGCAGAATGTCTACCTCTTAATATGTAATGATGACTCAGCAATTATTCTTAGGCTCTATTTTTTTAATATTTTATTTTTAGTATTGCAGACTTTTGCCCTCTCTTTTTCCCCTAAACTCAGTGTTTTATTTTGTTTTGGCTTTGTTTTTAATATGTAATATGAGCATCAAGCAGACTGTAGGAAAAACATGAAGATCATTTTTCAGATATAAAAACATCAGAAAGTTGTACATCAAAGCCAGCTTTTGACGTATTTTACAAATCTCTCTCAGTGTGTGTCCCAGGGTGGTCTCAGGATTACTGGCAGCAGCAGCATCAGGAGCTACTGGTTAGTGTTCAGATTTCCAGTTCAGTCCTACATCTGTTGACTCTGCATTATGAATATGCAGCCTTCACATGGTTCTCAGGCACACCAAAGTTTAAAAACTACTTTTCTGGAAAATGTATATAGTTCCTGATAGCTTAACTTCTTGAACTATTATCCACACCTAACCCTTGTTTATCAGCATTTTCATGGTCAGTACGTACTAACTTTTTTCAGCTCGTGCGTTTCATATTATCTTCGGTCATGGTTACATGGATGACTCCCAAGTGTACATTTCTAGACAGACCTGTCACCTATTTGAAACATTATTGAGCTTATGTTCCCTTGGAAATTCATTCTGCATCCAAACCTTATATTATTTTTTGCTTGTTTGTTTGTTTTTAAGAGACAGAGTCTTGTTTTTTCACCCAGGCTGGAGTATGGTGGCACAATCATAGCTCACTGCAGCCTTGAACTCCTGAGATCAAGCTGTCCTCCTACCTTAACCTACCAAGTAGCTAGGACTACAGGTTCCCACCACCATGCCTGGCTATTCTTGTAATATTTTTGTAGAGATGTGATCTTGCTGAGTTGCTTAGGCTGGTGTCAACTGGCTTCAAGTGATCCTCCCCCTCTGCCTTCCAAAAGGCTGGGGTTACAGATATGAGCCATGGCTCCCAGATTCAAATGTTGTTTTATTCTTTATTATGTCTTACTGAGTCACCTTTTGTCACCAGTGTTTGGTTAAACAAATTTCTTTTAGAAATGTATTGCTGCATCCGCTTCCCAACAAGTAATCTTACTCCCTTACTCCCTGACTTCCAATCCATGCTCTATGGAAAATCTTCCTAAAATTTCCCCTCGTCAGTTATTTCCCTTTACAAGGACTTTTTGATGCCTCTTACATCCTAGATTCCACTGGTCTTGGATAGGTATCTTTATATTTCCTATACAGAATCTCAACCCTACAACCTGGTTGTCAGTTTATTCTTCCAACCCACATACTTCCTTTTTCCCACTGTTATCTTTGCTTTGCTCTCTCATTGTCCTTTACAAGTATTTGATCAAATCTCCACAAAGAATAGACGAATCCCCAGTTGTCTCAGAAAGTCTTCTCCCGGTCATCTCTGTTAGGTCATGTTAACTGTTCATATGTGACTGTGTATCTTCCTAACTTGGCTTTTAACACAGAGACAAAGGCTTATTATATTTTTGAACATCCTACATCATGTAGCTATGTACTAAATCTATAGAAATTGCTCAACACTGGTTGATTAATTTAGGCTCTGCTAAAGAAAAAAAAACCTCCTCCTAGTTTCCTTGATATTCCAGACTACAGATAGGATATTCTCATTCAATGTCATCAACTTAATTATAATATTGGTTGTATTTATTTGATACTGTTGATATCCTTTTTTTTTTTTTTTTTTTTTGTTTTGGAGTTTCACTCTTGGTGCCCAGGCTGGAGTGAAATGGCAGGATCTCAGCTCACTGCAACCTCTACCTCCTGGGTTCAAGTGATTCTCCTGCCTCAGCCTCCTGAGTAGCTGAGATTACAGGCACCTGCCACCACACTCATCTAATTTTTGTATTTTTAGTAGAGACAGGGTTTCACCATGTTGGTCAGACTGGTCTTTATCTCCTGACCTCAGGCGATCCGTCCAAAGTGGCCTCGGCCTCCCAAAGTGCTGGGATTACAGGCATGAGCTACCACGCCCGGCAATACTGTTGATATCTTTAGTAAAGCTTAAATCACTGCCTCTTAATATTTCCTCATTAAAAGTTAGTCTTGGGACAAATTAAGCCACAAACATTGTAAATTTTGTGTTATGGTAAATGTCATGTAATTTGAACTGAAGAAGTTAAATCAAGTATGCTTTTATGGTTTGAGAGGATTATTGACTTAGTGAGAAAAACAGATGGCCTATCAGAATACAATAGTGTTCAAAATAATCCACTTTTTCTTTGAGATCTGGTCTTGCTCTGTTGCCCAGGCTAGAGTGCAGTAGTGCAATCAGGGCTCACTGCAGCTTTGACCTCCTGGGCTCAAGTGATCCTCCCACCTGGGCCTTTCAAAGTGTTGGGATTACTGGCATGATCCACAGCACCCAGCCATAACCCACTTTTGACAAATTGATTAAATCCTTTCAGAGGAAGGGTGGTTTGGTTTGCAGTGACACACGACAATCCCCACATTTCTTCTGGGGCTCTGTCAAGGCTGCAAATGTATTTCTCTTGCTTCGTAATGACAATAGGGGGTATGCTTGTCATTTTAGGTGATGGATTAAAATCAAGAAGGCATAGGGGCTTGGTTCCTTCAGAAAGGAGTGGCTTGGCAGAGGAAGAGAATTAACCAGACCCAAACAGCTCTATATGAGGAAGACACTCAAGGTACAAGGTGACTGGGTGCCAGGAATATAGAAATAACTGAGAGATATTTTTTGTGAGGAGACAAGTGTGTAAAAACTCAGGAGAAGCCAAAGAACCAGGCTTCAGAAGGATTGGGTATAGTAATAGCACACACCTTCTAGAGGAGCTGGTACTTTAGAAGGCCTTCTCCCTTTACAGTGAGCAGCAGGCAGCCTGGAGGAGCACTAAGGAATTCAGTTGGGGGACCTTTGCTAGTGTCTTGCCATTAACTCGACTCAGCTGTTCTCTGAGTGTCTGCTCAATTATTTGCTCATTATAGACTATCTCATCGCTTCCTACTCTGTTTATCTTTTTCCTGTCTCAAACTATGTCTGGGAAGTAGGGTTTTGCTACCTTTATTTTATAGATGAGGAAAAAATGTTCAAAGAAATTAGATGTATTCCCCCAAGGCCACCTAAGTAGCAGGTGGTAGGACTGAGATTCAAATTCCATCTGATTCCTAAAGCAGTGCTCTTTCCTTCATAGCCCACTGTCTATAAACAGAGGTGGTGTTCAAAATATTAAACATTTAACCTTGTTTGTTGTTGAGATTCATTAGTAATATACTGAACTATACAAGATTAATAGTGTGATCAGTACTATGAAAGAGAAACTGCACCAGCCCACTTAAACAGTCAAGGAGGATTTTAGCCAAGACGTGCAAGGAGAAACAAAATCACAATACTGTGATATTTGAGCCAACTCTGGTTGGTTGGCAGGTTTGGCAGATTGAACCAACTCTGCCAGAACAAAAGGTGAAAGGATTTTTAAACAGTAGAGTGAATGTGGTAGGCTGTCCTTACATTACTATAAAGAAATGCCTGAGACTGGGTAATTTATTAAAAAAAGATATAGATTGGCTCACAGATCTGCAGGCTGTACAGGAAGCATGGCACCAGCATCTGTTTGGTTTCTGAGGAAGGCTCAGGGAGCTTTTACTTATGGCACAAGGTGAAGCAGGAGCAGAACTGTCACATGGCAAGAACAGAAACAAAAGTGGGGGGGGGCGTGCCACATACTTTTAAGCAAACAGATCTCACATGAACCAGGGCAAAACCTCACTCATCACCAAGAGGATGGTGCTAAGCCGTTCATGAGGGATCTGCCCCCTTGATCCAAACACCTCCCACAAGGCCCACCTCCAACATTGGAGGTCACATTTCAACATAAGATTTGGAGGGGATATCCAAATCATGTCAGTGAGGTAATGGAAAAGTTCTAGAGGATGTTAGGAAAACGTTAGTCAATACGATTGGGCTACCTGTTTTTGCTAATTGTCACTTATGAAACTCAGGCTCCTACCCTTTCACAGATACTAGAAGATAGGGACCCTATCTTGTTTAATGATTCCATTTCAAATAGATGACTCCAGGTTTTTCAGAAAGTAATTTCTGGATTGTAAAAGATTTGCATCTCAAACAGACAGTGAAAGGAGTTATAACTGCAAATTTTCTAAAGCATATGCTCTAAGAAAAGGGAGGTCAAGGGCCTATGGTGAGGAAGAAACCTGTCTGAAGTCTAGTCCAGCTGAGGGGCATGTTAATGCATCTTGGTCAATGCCCATTGTTAAATATTTTAGGTACCAGACTGTGAGCCACTTAAGGGCAGTACTTTAAATCAAATTCTTTTTTGTATCATTATAGTATGTAGTTCTGTATATATATTTTAGATGATTATCATATATGTTGAATAAATGAATACAGGCATACCTTGGACATATTGCAGAGTTGGGTCCAGACCACCACAATAAAATAAATAGCACATTACAGTAAGTCACAATTTTTTCATTTCCCAGTGTATATAAAAGTTATGTTTACATGGTACTGTAGTCTACTTAGTGTGCAATAGCATTATTTCTAAACAAAACCCCAATGTATGTACTTTAATTAAAAATTTTTATTGCTAAAATATGCCAACAATCATCTGAGCCTTTAGCAAGTCATAATATGCTGTTGTAGAGTCTTGCCTCCCTATTGATGGCTGCTGACTCATCAGGGTGGTAGTTGCTGAAGGGTGGGATGACTATGGCAATTTCTTTTTTTTATTTTATTTTATTTATTTTATTTTTTATTTTATTTTTTCAACTTTTCAACAGTTTTATTGAAATACATTAGAAAAAATTTCATTTGTATACAATAAACTGTAATTAGTAAAATGTGCAATTTGATAAGTTTTCACATATGCATATATCTGCTAAACCATAACAAAAATAAAAAAATGGCAATTTCTTAAATAAGACAGACAATGGCATTTGCTGCATCAGTTGACTCTTTCCTGATAGATTTCTCTGTAGTAAGTCATGCTGTTTCGTAGCATTTTATCTACAGTAGAACTTCTTTGGAAATTGGAGTCAGTCCTCTCAAACCCTGCCACTGCTTTATCAACTAAGTTTATATATTATTATTATTATTATTATTATTTGAGACAGGGTCTCACTCTATCACTCAGGCGGGAGTGCAGTGTGCAATCCCAGCTCACTGAAACCTCCACCTCTTGGCTCAAGCAATCCTCCCACCCCAGCCTCCCAAGTACCTGGGACCACAGGTGTGTGCCAGCACACTGGGCTAATTTCTTAAATTTTTGTAGAGATGAGGTTTTGCCATGTTGTCCAGGTTGGTCTTGAACTTCTGGGTTTAAGTAATCTGCCTGCCTTAGCCTCCCAAAATGTTGGGATTATAGGAGTGAGCCACCACATATCATGTAATGTATAAATCCTTTGTTGTCATTTCAACAGTATTCACAGCAGCTTTACAGAGGTAGATTCCATTTCAAGAAACCACTTCCTTTGCTCATCCATAAGAAATAATTCTTCAGGTGTTCATCCATTCAAGTTTTTCATGAAATTACAGCAAATCATTCACGTAATGTATGTATCTTAATTTAAAAATATTTTATTCCTAAAATTTTCTAACAGTCATCTGAACCTTCAGCAAGTCATAATAAATTTGCTGGTGGAGGGTCTTGCATCATAATTGATGGCTGTCAACTGATCCGAGTGGTGGTTGCTGAAGGGTGGTGTGACTTCAAGCTCCACTTCTAAGTCTGATTCTCTTGCTATTTCTACCACATAAGCAGTGACTTCCTATACTGAAGTCTTGAACTCCTCAAAGTCATCCCTGAGGATTAGAATTAACTTCTCCCAAGCACATGTTAATATTGATATTTTGACCTCCTTCCATGAATCACAAATGTTCTTAATGGTGAATCCTTTCCAGAAAGTTTTCCATTTTACTTTGCCCAGATCCACCAGAAGAATCACAATCTTTGAGAGCAGTAGCCTTACTTAATCTATTTCTCAAATAATAATACTTGAAAGTCAGAGTTACTCCTTATTCCATTGACTGCAGAATGGGTGTTAGCAGACATGAAAACAACATTAATCTCTTTATATAGCTCCATCAGAGCTTTTGGGTGTCCAGGTGCATTGTCAGGGAGCAGTAATATTTTGAAAGAAGTCTTTTTTTTTTCCTGAGCGGTAGGTCTCAAACGGTGGGCTTATTTGTTAAACCATGCTTTAAACAGGCATGCTGTCATCCAAGCCTTGTTTTCCACTAATAGAGCACAGCTAGAGTAGATTTAGCATAATTCTTAAGGGCCCCTTTTAAAACTTTTAGAATAGTACATGAGCATTGGGATGAGCGCTGACTTCTGCTGAAAGACACCAGCTGTGTTAGCCCCTAACAAAACAGTCAGCCTGTCCTCTGAAGCTTTGAAGGCAGACATTGACTTCTTCCTAGCTGTGAAAGTCCTAGATGACATCTTCTTCCAATAGACTGTTTCTGTCTACATTGAAAATCCGTTGTTTAATGTAGACACATTCATCAGTGATCTTAGCTGGATCTTCTGACTTGCTGCAGCTTCACATTAGCACCTTGTACTTTGAAGTTATTGATATGGCTTATTTCCTTAAGTCTCATGAACCAACCTCTGCTAGCTTCTAACTTTTCTTCTTAAGCTGTCTCATCTTTCTCAGCCTTCAACGAATTGAAACAAGTTAGGGCCTTGCTTTGGATTAGGCTTTGGCTTAGGAGAATGTTGTGTCTGGTTTGATCTATCCAGACAACTAATACTTTCTCCACATTAGCAAAAAGGCTGTTTTGACTTCTTATCATTCATGTGTTCCCTGGAGTAGCACTTTAAATTTTCTTCAAGAACTTTTCTTTGGAATTCATGATTTGGCTGTTTGCTACAAGAGGGCTAGTTTTCAGTCTATCTCATCATTAGACGTGCCATCTTTACTACTGTTCTTAATCATTTCTACTTTTTGATTTAAAGTGAGAGTCTTGTGAATCTTTCACATCAACACTTAGAGGCTATTGTAAGTTATTAGTTGTCCTAATTTCAGTGTCATTATGTCTCAGAGAATAGGGAGGCCTGAGGAGAAAGAGAGAGAGAGCAAGAAATGTCTGGTCAGTGGAACAGTTAGAACACGTACAGCATTTATCCATTAGGTTCACTGTATCATCTGGGCATGGTTCATGGTGCCCCATAATGATTACAATAGTAATATCGAGGATCACTGATTACAGGTCACAATAACAGATATAATAATAATGAAGAAGTTTGAAATATCATGAGAATTACCAAAATGTGACACAGAGACACAAAGTGATCATGTTGGGAAAATGACACTGATAGACTTGCCTGACATCGTGTTGCCGCGACCTTCAATTTGTAAAATATGCAAATATCTGCAAAGTGCAATAAAGTGAAATACAGGAACACAAAATATGCCTGTAAATAAAGAATGCATTTCAGTTTTAGCATAATTCTATTGGATGCCAACAATAATTGAAAATATGCATATGTATACAGATCCCTGTTTGTAATGATGCCATTTTGCATTTAGATGCCCTGTGAACCACAGCCATATTTCCTAATCTGGTTCCTCATGGAAAATCCTGTGCTTCAATTGCTTCCCTGTGAGGAAGAGGATGTTGTTCCAGGATCTGATAAATTTGAAAACTCTCTTAGAGTTTCACTTTTCTTACTAGCATTTGAAAAGCTTGGAGAAGTCCTGGAGTAAGGAATCAAGTTTATTTAACTTTGTAAAGCCTGCAGAATGATAACTCTCTCTCCCTCTCTCTCTCTGTGTGTGTGTGTGTGTGTTTGTGTGTGTGTCATATGCACACTAATAGTAACTCTTTCCACTTTTTCCCATGTAAAAGAAAATCCACTGACTGACTGTGGCTCATGTGTTCAAAATAAAACAGTTTGGGAAATACAAAACTCAATAAAGCCCTTCCCTCTATGGTGAAATTGTGACTTAGCTTTTACTGAGCACTAACTTGGCATTTTGCTGAGCACTCTGAGTTGTTATGTGCCATGATTAATAGTATTAATATTTGCCTTTCTTTATTGGAGAAATCGAGGCCTTCAGTACTTGAGTAAATAACTTAGATTACACAGTATTAAGCATCCGACCGGGATTCAAATTCCCATCTTTCTTATAAGCATCAGTGTTCAAGCATTCTGCACTGATATTTAAAAATATGGTCTAGTCAGGCACGGTGACTCACACCTGTAATCCTAGCACTTTGGAGGCCGAGGTAGGTGGATTACCTGAGGTCAGCATTCAGGAATTCAAGACCAAACTGTTCAACATGGTGAAACACCAGCTCCACAAAAAAAAAAAAAAAAAATTACAAAAATTATCTGGGAATGATGGTGGGTGGCTGTAATCTCAGCAACTTGGGAGGCTGAGGTGGGAGAATCACTTGAACCCAAGAGGCAGAGTTTGCAGTAAGCTGAGATCCTGCTACTGCACTCCAGCCTGGGCAACAGAGTGAGACTCTGTCTCAAAAAAAAAAAAAAGGAAGTCTCTAATCAGCAGCATTAAAGGAAATTTTTATGCCAAACCCAATTAGAATCAGAAACTCTGAGGTACAGAGTCAAAGGTAATCTGTGTTTTACCAAGCCTTCCAGGTAGGTTTGCCAGATAAAATAGTGAATGCTCAGTTAAATTTGAATGTCAGATAAACAATACATGTTTTTCAGTATAACTGTGTTCAAACTATTTCATGAGACATACTTATACTTAAAAAGTGATTTTTTGCTTGACTGACACTCAAATTTGAGTGAGTGCCCCGTATTTTTGGTGGCTGACTCTGGTAACCCTACCTCCAGGTGGTGAGTCTCATGTGTGTCAAGGTTGAGGACCATGGCACCCCAGGATGATGACTTCTTTTGAACTGCATTTACTCCTATGTTCAATTGGTTGAACCAGGGAAAGTTGTTGTTGTTGTGTTTTGTTTTAATAAGTAGTTTTTTATTAGTACCGTAATTATCTCAAGAGCAGATAGTGATAAACAAACATCGGAACACATTTCCTAAAAGAAACAGGTTTCAAAATGCCTAATAGAGCATTGCACTGGGGCCACACGGATGGCATGTGTGATTGTGGAGCACTGGGGAGAACAGAAATTTAGGGGCAAGGCGATAAAGTGAGGCATACGCTAACAAAGGTTCTGCTTTTCTTCCATAAATCAGAACTTCCAAACAACAACAACAACAAACAAACAACCCACTATCTATCCTGTATTTATTCTGAAGGAAAAAAACAGCAACAAAATTTCGGAAACAGTTCTGACCACGAAATGGCCAGATCCAGGTTGATCAATGAAAACCCAGTTAAACTTCACCCAGCTTTGTAACCATTCAATTTTTAAGCCTCTTGAAATAAGTTGCAGAAAACACCCAGAGCAAGATAAACTTTATACTTTTCTATCTTACTTATTCCCTCTTGAATCTTCTTATAAAGAACAAACATGTCTCTGGGCTGAGAAAATTGTTTCCCAGAATGTGGGGAACCTTATACTAAGATAATAAGAATTTATTATATCAGGATAAGATACTAAGCTCCAGGATCTAAGTTAGAGATTCAGTACTAATTTTCTGTGGCTAATTGACTACATGTGTTTGAAAGAGGTATTGCAGGATTCAAAACTTTCTTTTTGGCATACTAACTTAAGGGTAATTTAAGAACAAAACAAAGAAAAAAGGCACCCCCACATATGAATCTGTTATCTTGGTAAGACTAATTTTTCCTGCAGAATGAGAGATATGTTTAATTAAATTCAGCCAAAAGCCTATTTGCTGAATTGGCTTTCCTGAGCTAAGTATCATGGTAAAAACTGTTACCTCGTATTTAACCACAAAAGCTCCAGAAATTTGGAAAAAGAACTTTAATATAGAGACCAACATTACTGTAGAAATAGAGCTAGGCCAGAGTTAGTGCTACTTGATATCTTTCTTGCTTTTTGTGAAGGAAAATTAATGAATAGATATCTTCTGGTATGTATTATAATTACTCTTGAATTCAAGTGGTGGCAGTTTCGCAGAATATATAAGATGGAGGAATAGGCTATTGTGAATTAACTCATAATTAGCTAGATCATTTGAACTAAAACCATATTTTGTTTAATTAATAGCATACATAGTATTAGATTAACACATATCTTTATTTAAACTTGTAGAAAGCCTAAGAAATTATTCATAACCATGGAGTATATTTTAACACTGATTATTTCTCAGAAATCATAACTTTAAATTGATACTGTTGTTAAAAAGGACTCAGTGCATTGCATTGTTTCTGCTTTGGGAACAATATTATCACTAGTAAAATCATAGTCACTGATATTAAATGGATACAAGTTCAGTGAACTAATTAAAGATTAAAGCAGAAAATCTTTACTGTGGCATTAAGTCAATCCATAGTTTCAGAATTCATTATGCTAAGCGTTCTAGTAATTAAAGAGCACTTAAATGAAAAACATGAAGATAAATTAAAACTGAATTTCACAAGCTGAAGCTTGTAATGGCATCCTAATAGAGATATACATAAAGTACATTCCACCAAAGATTGTGCCATTTAGTTGCCATATAGCTGAATACAGAAATTACTGGTGCCACCTATTGGTCAAAGAGAATTCCAACAGCTGTTTAATACAGGTACTAATCAGAGATTTCATTACAAACTAATGAGTTTCATAAAGTGAATATATCAGTGTTATTTTTTGGTATTGAAATTACACTAAAGTTTAATACATAAATTTTAAGTGATATATCAAATGACTGTGAAAGTATTTGCTAACTTTAAAAACCAGGGAAAATAATTCATAAAAATGATTTTTGTACATTTATTTTTAAACCACAACTCAGTATTTTTGTTTAAATTACCATGCAGTAAACCTAGAAATTTTAAACCAGTGTGGTTCTCATTAAAATGTTCAAAAAAACATTCCAGTACAATGACCCCACCTCAAACTAATTAAATCAGAATACTTTGAGGATTGCAGTGGGGAGAGTTTATGAGGGGGCAGTCATCAGGGTATTTTTTTGGAAATACTTGAGACAATTTTAACAAAGAGTCAAGGTTGTTAATCACTTTTTTTGAAACCAACGGCTTAATATAAAAATCTGGTTTCTCATAAATAAAAATGATGGAAGGGTGGGGTGACAACCTTTAAAATCTCTTTTGCCTCTATTATCCAACAGTTTTCACACAAAAAAATCACTCATACCATAACAGGCATCCTGCAGATGTATTTTTTTTCCTTATAATCCCTAGCATAGGAAAATAAATCACCCATATTTTAAAAATTCTCTAAGTCAAGAAAAAAATACAAAATTGTTTTTATAACCTTATGTAAACTAACCTGGCTTTCTGAAGGCTATGTTGTTGGAAGCCTTTATAAAGGCAGAACACAAAGCAAGCTTATTCCAATTATTTAGTATGTGTCAGAGGTGCCAGATTTACAGCCTCTGAGGCTTAAGTCCATTACCCACCAAACGATGTACTAATGGAGTTCTATGGTACCTCATTCACCAAGTGCTAGTCATAAAATGCTCATATAAAACATGGTCTCTAGACTCCAGAAGCTGACAGTCCATGAGGGGAGATGAACTTGACATAGATGTGATGGTGCAGAATGCTGTATGACTGTGTTTTCAGAATGTAGAATCATCAATACGTGCTGTCTGGAGCTCAGAGGAGATTGAAATCCATGAAGGCTAGCGTAATCAAGGGAATCCTAGGAAGAAAGTTAAAAGCTACTAGCAAAGCACTGTTAGGTGAGGCTGTATAGCATTTTAGAGAGAAAGTCCAGAGGCTGGAATCAAAGAGAGCCATAAGTTGGGTGTTGGAATCTGTGAAAACACAGAAGAAACAGTAAAGGAAATAGGGGAGTCATTAGAAAAGGATGAAGAAAAAAAATATACCAAAATAGAGTAATGTTATTGAAACAAACAAAGGAAGAGCAGTTTCAAAACAGTAAATTGGTGATGTCACATGTAGCTGAAATAAAAGTGAAAGTGGTATGAAAAACAAAGAGAATGAAACAAAGAAAAGTCACAGGGTAGAATATTATAGAATAATATAGGCTAATGCTATAAGGGATTATCATGGTATTTATTCTTATCCTAGTTTAAAAAACAACGTTAACAACAACTAAGCTTCAGAGATCTATGATTCTCCCTGAACCACACAGCTAGCTAATTAGTGACAGAGATCCTGGCATATGTTACTGATGAGTATCAAATAAAGCTGTATATGTATGTCACATGTATGATACTTGGAGTCACTCTTCTGAAAACTTCCTCTACAGGGTTCTGTCTTATTCAACTTTGTATCCCTTATCATACCTAAAAAGGAAGTGGATAATCAATAAGTACCGAAACATTAAATGATTGAGGAAAGTCATAATTGATGATCACAGATTGCTGCAATCTTAGCCAATAGTATCATTCTCTCAATTAGGAAATTGATCATCTAAGCAAGGTAAATACGTAATCACTCAACAGTGTTGTCTGGCCCACGCACAGACAAAACCAGTTCACTGAGACCCTGGCACTGGAGTAAAGAAGTTTGACTCAAGGCTGGCCATGCCACACAAAAGACGGAGTTATTATTCAAGTCAGTCTCCCCAAAGACTCAGAGGTTAGGATTTTTATGGACAATTTAATGGGTAGGGGGCTACAGAATAGGTGCTGCTGATTGGTTGAAGATGAAATCTTAAGGATGTGGAAAATGGTTTTCATATGCTGACTCCTTCTCTGGGTGGGACCACAGGACTGGTTGAGTCATGAATCATGGGTCCACAGGGGGTCTATTGGTTGCTAGAAAGTCTGAAAAAAATCTCTAAAAATGTCTTAGGTTTTACAATAGTGATGTTGTTTATAAGAGCAACTGGAGAACTCACAAAACTTGTAACTTCTGGCCACATGACTCCTGAGCAGTCAGGGATTATAGAAACTATAGAAATTTATCAGTGTTCAGGCCCCTCCTATAATCTTATTATTGTGGCCTTTCATTAGTCTTACAAAGCTGTTTTCAGCAAGTAGGGGATAATTTTTTAGGGAAGAGCTATTACCATTCTTGCTTTTAAGTTAAACTCTAAATTTCTGCTAAAGTTTGCTTGGTCTATAGCCAGCAATAACCAAAAACAGCTTGGACACCAGAAGCAAGATGAGGTCAACTATGTCACATTTCTCTTACTGTTATAATTTTGCCAAGGCAGTTTCATAAACATTATAATCAATATACATAGCACCAAAGACATTTGTGTGTCTAGGGGTTAAATATTAGTTTTGTACTTCACTCACATTGATTTTTATTTTGAAAAGGTAATAAACCTGAAGTATATTTTTCATTTTATTATTTATTTTTCCCATACATTGAGCACTTAGTAAATAAACCAAGAGCCTTGGACCTGAGAAGTTCTTAGCCTGGCAGAAGACACAGGCATTTCAGTCTTCTACCCTGAAATTCTAAGCAACCCATAAATCGTCAAAATGATAGAAATAAGCAGCTATATGAGAATCCAATTTTGTTATCCACCCATAATAACTCTTACTTATTGCTCTTTTATTTTAAAAAAGTTAGTTCCACTAGGGATTGAGTTGCTCCATTAAGTGCCTTTAAAATGTGGTTTGCTAGGTGATTGTTTCTGTCTTGGTAGGACTTCAATTAAGCTATTCTCAAAAAGCAGAGAGAACTGCTAACAATGCCTCACTTCAGTGTATTTACCTTCTGCTTTTTTGTATTGTAAATTCAGATCCCAGCTGGGGATTTGACTTCCAATAAAATCTTATTGAAATTTACTTTTCCTCCCCTCTCTCATCAACTCCACCATTTCCCTTGATTGTGGGAATGACATGGGGAAGAGCATTTTGAAAACAATGTGAAATGTGTTTAAGTCCTTTTTAAACAAGGCATTATTTCATGTGTAGTTGAAACTCTCTGGGAGCTAACAGAGCTAATAACACCTTCTACTGTCATCATCTAACCTGTGCCCCATGTCACAGTGTTGAGGCAGAGGCCAGCACAGCGACCCCCTGTGAAATTAGCTGCTAGGTTATTTCTTTCTGTTGTTGACAGTTTAAATATTCTGCCAGATCCAACCTCAGGCACTTGCCATACAGAAATTCAGAGCCCCAAAAAGACTACAAATACTGAGCTGATCCACTGAGATTAAAGGGAGACATCGACATGATCCAAAAGAAACTAAAATGTCTCTAGCATACTTCAGTCTGTGGTTTCTATGTAAAACTTTAAAAATCCCAAATTAAAAATCATTTAATGTCACATTCTCCGAGATGTTGGGACAATTGTTATGAGTAATATGGTTTTGAAGGCTAGCTTGCATGTTAAAGCTTAGCATTTCCAATACTAAGAAAGATGCATATTCACAAATAGCAGCTAAGAAAAGCATGAAGACTCGTAATGCATCGCCAATGCCTTTGGCCTGTTACAATAAAAAGACATTAAATTATATCAGTTCTGTTTATTAGATTATATTTATGATGATGGTCAGTGTATAATTATGAGTGTTACCATTATTTTGCTTTGTTTTATTTTCATACATAGCATTTCCATTGTTGAGGCTCAGATAACAATATCCCAAAGTATGGCATTTTGACATGCAGAGTGGTTTGAACTACAGAAAATTAAAAGGCCCTAGAAGCAGCTGCAGAATGGAGAACTTTAACCTTGTCCTGCTTCTACCTCCAAGCACAGGACAGAACTCTGTCTCTGAAGTTCTCTTATCTGAAGCTTCTCCAGAAGGAGCACAATGGCCTTCAATCCCCTCTCTGAAATACCATTGACCAGGGGAGATTAAATTCATACTGTAGGAAGGAACACTGAAGAATGTCACCACACCTAGACTTCTTAGGAAGCTATTGTCTGTCCTCCAGTCCCATTCAATTTCCAAAGAAAATCATTTACAAATTATTCTCTGTCTATTAAATTCTCCTAAAAATCATTTACTACCCCTCAACATTGCCTTTATTTTCCTATCTACATTTCTCCTATGAAGAGGATGCTATTTAAGCTTCAGCCATCTAGTCCCTCTTTGAGTCTCATATTTTGTATGATCCCCATGCTTACACACATTAATACATTTCTATGTCTTTTCTCCTTTAATCTGTCAACTGTCAGTTTATTTCCACAGACTCAAACCTTCATGAGGGGAGGGAAAATTCTGTCCCTACACCTGAAATAGCCAATTTTGATTTCTATATAGATGAAAGAGTGTGGCAGGAACTCAGGTAACTAAACTGCACTGTAAACTATTGGCAACATAGAAAAGCACTATTATAAACTTTCATGGCTAACTAGATAGGGCAACCCCGAGCCAGCATGCTGGCACTGTCCTACCTCCCTTTCTAGCACTGGATAGTCAGCCCACTTAGGTTTTGTTGTTGGTTACCGTGTTAAGTTCTGTACAAGGAACCCCATCAGTTGGCAAGAGGCTGTGTTAGAGAGGCCCCTTTTCCTAAGACACACATGCTGAGATAGCCAGTCTCTAAGTTGCCTGAAGGCTTTGTTGCCCCACCAGACTGGGCTCCCCTTACCCAGTGCAGTAAAGTCAGACACTGATGCGTAGATTTGCAGCAGGGGAAGAGGGTGTTTATGCACGGTGCCAAGCAGGGAGAATGGGGGTGTCTTATACATAAGGCCTGAGATCCCCAGTGGCTTACAAGCAAAGGTTCTTTTCTTTTTTTTTAATACTGCTATCATTATTATCATTATTATTTTATTATTATTATACTTTAAGCTCTGGGGTTCATGTACAGAACGTGCAAGTTTGTTATATAGTTATACACGCGGCATGGTGGTTTGCTGTATCCATCACCCCATCATCTACATTAGGTATTTCTCCTAATGCTGTCCCTTCTGTAGCCCCCTACTTTCTGACAGGCTCCAGTGTGTGATGTTCGCTTCCTTGTGTCCATGTGTTTTCAGTGTTTGACTCCCACTTATGAGTGAGAACATGTGGTGTTTGGCTTTCTGTACTTGTGTTAGTTACAAGCAAGGGTTCTTAAAGGCAGGGGTACATTTTGGGAAAGCAGATGTTGCAAGCAAAATCATAAACCAATATATGTAGGTGTTAGGTTGGTCTGGCCCGTATCTGTGACTCTCTCCAGGGTCCTCAGGAAGAAATTTGGAACAGAGAAAGGTGATCAGAGTTCAGTCCTCAGTTCCCCTGATCTGAAGTCTCTGTTGTTCCCCCTTGTCTGAAGTCTATGTGATAGAACTCATTTTCCATCAGGAGTTTCTGAAAAATAACTGGAGAGCATATGTCAAGATGTTATCCTTTAGTTTATTTAGGGAACCAAGGCATTGTGTGACTCTGGTTTGCTTGGGGAGACTATTGATACTCTCTTCTTGCTTTGTCAGGTTGCTCATTTTCCTTATAAGGCTAGCTAGATGCCTGGAATTTCCCTGAAGGGACTCAAGATTTTTCCTTTAATTCCATGCTTGGGGGATCTGTCAGGTCCCAAAGAGGGGTCTCTGCTTTGTCTAAGCTTTCTGTATGCTCTCGTAGCCCTGACCATAGTCGCCTTGAACAAATGTTTAAACAGTTTACTCAGTATGGAGTAGTTTAATTTTATAAGGAGCTCTTAAAGACTATTAAGAAAAATGTTTCAGTGTCATGTGGATGGCTTCTCTAATGATGGACGGCAATGAATTAAGCCAGGGAAAAGACTTTTCTTCCCAGTCATTTCACATTATATCACCTGGGCAGCTCCCTATTTTAGTTTTTCAAACCAGACCTTCCCCTGCTCCCTTTAGTGGGGAAATTGGCTGTGGAGAACAGAGAAGTGCTCTCATTTAACTGCTCAGTAATCAGATAATCTTCTGTGGGTAATCAGAGTTGGTTATAAAGTAATTTGAGAACAAATGACACTGTGATGGTTTGGGAAAATCAGGATATCTTTAGCTCATGGTAAATTTAGCTCCCACAATGTGTGAGATGAGCAAAAAGTCACACCCCTTAGTATATGAAGACTTTCTGAACAAAGTGATCAGAGAGGAGGGGTGGGGGTGGGGTGGATAGGGAGGCATATGCTGTTTGAGTCACTAAGCTCCACTGTGCACCACGTGGGGTCAGGATCCTGGCTCCTGCAATACCAGCGACCAGCAATGTTTATTCACGCCACACCATCCTCCAGCTCTGGAGGTACATCACTTTGTTACTGCATGAAGTACTGAGGGAGGGAGTTAGAGATTTTAGTGTTAATAGATAAATAAATCTGCAAAACAATTTAAAAATTATTTTTAATTTTTCACGTTGTTAAATTCTCTCTGTAATTATTGTTAATAAGTAAAATTGCCACAAAATATTTTCAGCTTACAAAACAGCACTACATAGAAAACACTGTTTAAAATCAAACTAGAATAAAATTAGTTAAGAAAAGCAGAAACATCGCTGTGAACAGATCTCAGTTTAGCACTTTAGGAAGCTTAGATGAATTAACTTCTCAGCATATGATGATGTCCTTCTTAGTGCCTGCCTCCCCCCATCACCCAGTGCCAACAACCCCCCTCCAAGGCAGCACCCACTGTGAGGACTTCTTTAATTTTAAAAAATCTAATTCAAAACTTCTTGTAGCATGTAACATAACATTATTTAAAATAGAACATTCAAGACTATAGTTTTGTATTCTTATAGTACATATGATCATATACATATTTATATAAGCACATATGCTATCAACTGTAAAAAAGAAAATGTGTATAAGTATGTATACATATGGAGATTGACACAAACACTAAAAAAAGGAAAGTACTATAAGAAAATTTAATATACCATATATTAATCATGATTTTGTTCAGGTAATGGTGGATGGGTTTTTTTTTTTATCACATTTTGAATTTTTTTGCATATTCTATAGTAGGTATTTATTGGGAAGAGGTAATGTAATACAGCAGCACAGAGGAGTGGTTCTCAAACTTTCATGTATATTACAATCACTTAGACACCTTGTTAAAACTGATTGTTGCACTCAGGGCCCACCCCAAGTCTCTGGTTCAATAAGTCTGGAGTCTGAATGAGAATTTGCATTATTAAAAGTTCTCAGATGATGATGGTGCTGCTGCTCTTGAGCCAAACTTTGAGAACCAGTGGTTCAGAGCATGAGTTTTGTGTTCAGTTGTGGAACTTCAGGTAAGTGATTGCTATGATCTGGATTGCTATTATTTGTCTACTCTAAATCGTGTATTGACATTTGATACCCAATGTTGGGGGCAGAGCCTAGTAGGAGGTGGTTGGGTCATGGGAGTAAATTCCTCATGAACTAATGTCCTCACAAGAGGGCTAGTGACTTCTCACACTATTAGTTCTTCTGAGAACTAATTGTTAAAAGAGCCTGGCCCCCCACCCTCTCTCTCACTTCCTCTCTTGCCATGTGACCATTGCACACTCTGGCTCCCCTTAATCTTCCACTGTGAGTGGAAGCAGCCTGAAGCCCTCAACAGATGCTCAATTAGGTTCTAATGTCTGACTGTTTCCTGATGTTAGAATCATGAGTCAAATACACTTTTTGTCTTTATAAATCACCCACTCTCAGGAATTCCTTTATAGCACCAGAAAACAGACTACAGTAGTAATCTAATCTCCTTTAGCTCTTAAATATTTTTAATATAAATAAAATAGTAAAATACTTATCCCAGAGATATGTTGTGAGATTAATACAGGGCTTATAAAACTTAAATGTGTAGTAAGCTTATGCTTATTAGGCAATGTAATTACTTATATGCCTGTTTAATAATCAGATAATACAAATAATAGTTTTTTAAAAATAAATGAGCAGTAACATAAAGTTCACCAGACTTTGTCCTAATGTCCAGAATCTTCACAAAGTAACTCATTTCCTACCAGAAAAACCCAACAATTTGAGTTAATTGTTGACTGAATTAAACTGACAATCTCAGATAGCATATAATAGTTCATCTATAACCAAGAGCATTTTGTTTCTCAAAAACCGGTGCTAGGAGATTTATAGAATATAGATCTGCACTGTCTAAAACAGCAGCCACAAGCCACAAGTGGTTAATTAGCATTTGGGATGTGGGTAGTGTGCAATGGGAGGGTCTGTGGGTATAAAATGCACGCTGGATTTTAAAGACTAAGGATGAACAAAGAATACAAGGGATACTCTCAACATTTTCTATTTTTCTTTTTACTTTTAAAAATGTGGTGGCTTCTTGGAATTTTTAAATCACAAATATAGGACTCTCATTTTATTTCTGCTATAGACCTTAAAGTAAAAGTAAGATTGGAGATTAAAAATAAGATTGGAGGTCAGGGTCTCAATACTAGAAACACTCTCACATGTGGTTTTTGTTATTGTTGCTTTTTTAGTATTTGTTTTCTAAACTAAATGAGTAAATCTCTAAACACAAAATATCAATGTAATTTCCTACATATCATATGTCTACTATACCATTAATTTTTATTTGTTATTCAGATATAATGTCTTAGTATAGCCCCAGGGTGTCAATGAAAAAGAAAGCAGCATATATTTTTCTTGGGCAGTCCATTCAAGAGTTCAATACATTTGTCCTTTTATACCTCAGAGACCTTATATCACTGTTCCAAAGGTCAAGTATGTGTACTCCACCCAAGAGTCTTATGATTGCAGTGCAGAATAAATATATGGAAGTAATGACACATATAAGAATTTTTCTTAAGGAGAATTTGCATTTGGTGGTAGGAGAGTTACTATGTTTGAATTTGAACAAGACTTTGAAAAATCTTGTTAACTTGAAGGCTATGTATTTCAACAACGTATAGAGAGATTATTTTAGTTATTAACTCTGCTCCTGGTGCCATTGGGAAACCAGGATGTGAATACAGACTCCATCACTGCCATTTCTATTTACCTATAGGCAACTACGAGTAACTGTTGGCTTTCATACCTGTTAAATAGGACTAATTATAGTGCCTTCCTCAGAGGGCTCTGTGAAGGTTGAAGATTACCTTCAACCTTCACAGATAAAATAAATGTGAAGCATTTAGCACAGTGCCTTACCATAGACGGTCCTCCGTAAACCGTATTACGAATTAGATGTTACAGAGAAGGTTTCATAGGGTATTGACATACGTAAACTATATGGTTGTTTTGTTGTGGTGGTTATTGTTGTTGTTTTTAATGTCAATAACATATTTTACATAAAGTTTAAGTGCCACCCAAATCATATTGCTGTCTACTTCTAATCAAGCTTGGAAATTACCAAGATATGATAATATATATTCCAAGCACAAAAGAATTTGGGAACTCCATTAAAATGCTACATCAATTGCAGACAGGAATCACAGAAATGTATGACTTGGTAACCATAGGGAAAAATGGGCTAATACTTACTTAATTTGAGAAGAGACCTCTCAACCCTTATAAAACATACTAGCATGTTAGTGTGATGATATTTTATCTTTTAAAAGTATTTGAAAGTTCATTGTAGGTTATTAATATGCTAACTTCATACAACAGTGTGTGTATTTTCTAGCACCACACTGTGTGCTTTGCCCAGAACTCTGTTGTACGGGTCACATAACTCATAGTGAGGTTAGTCATATCCTTTATGTCTCCTACCCAGGTCCAGCAACTCACTTGTAATGTGGTCATTCTTTCCCTCTATTCTTTTGCTTCAGCCAAAAAAGTCACAGAAAGAATCCCCATTTTAATACCTTGTTCCTTTTTTTCTCATTGTGATTTTAGTATGTTCACAAGTAAATCATAAACTGTTAGTCCTTTCAAGTAGATTAATTAGCTCAAAAGTTTTACCTCCTTAGATGACAGACCCTCAAATCACAACCTTTAAGTTTCATATCTTTGGCTTTCCATGTGGAGTCAATGGAGATGAATGCACAGGCAAGTAGAATTAGCAAAATTCTTTCTAGACTTTTTAGCTATGTGTATTTTATGCACAAATTCAAAGAAGAAGAGAATTAGGATCTATGGTTTGTCCTGAAGTTTGAGTCTAGTGTCTCACATCTCTCTCTGGCTCACAGAAAATAGATTGAATGCTAGGTCCCCTAAAATGTCACCAAAATAACCTTAAATAAAACAAAACTGAGTTAATTGCTTCCTATGGTATAGGCAATTTCCTACCTCAACAGAGTCTTAGCATCTAAGAGAAGGAAGGGCAAAGTAAAAATATTTAGAGATAAATAAAGGTTTGCGAATCTGGTTTACAGACAGGTATTTCAAAGAAGGGATTTTTAAGGATGGGATAAGACTAATGATATAATAATTGAAGATAGATAAATGCCACCAGGAGAGAATTTCTTAGGGGATTTTATGGACTACACAGTCATTTGATACTATATTTTCAAGTTAAGAAGTTGGTGATTCATTGATACGGGTTTTCATAAAGTTTCTGAAATGAACAACTAAGTTATTTGCAACTTTTATCTAATGGGGTAAGAGTTTCTCAGAATAGTAAAGTTATGTTGATGAAGACAGTGGAATAGTAAAGTCATAACGTAGACAATAAATGGTGCAGGTATGGATGATTTGGGTTCTTAAGTGATATGAATGTAGTAAGATGAGATAACTTTAAATTGTGTTCTGTGTAGACATTTTAGCTTTAACTGGGAAAATGTTATTGTTTCATTGACCCAATATCTAGAAAATGTGAGGCTAAGGGTAGTAATAAAGGAAATGGAGGGGAATAGAGGAATATGAATTTTGTGTGCGTGTGTGTGCTTATGTGTGGGGTGATGGGTAGAAAGATTACCTAAAGTGGTTAGAGGGAGGTGACTGAGAAGGTGGCATTTGAGCAACTTGAAGGAAATGGCAAAAAGCCCTCACATGAAGCCTGTCCTTTGAGGAAGAGGATTTGACTTCCCATCTACTTACCTGGAGTTTGAGCTATGTGATTTGCTTTAACCAATTAAACGTAAGCAGAGATTTTGGTATCTTTGTTATTGCAACAAAACTGATTCAAGCAATATGTGAGGCAAGGGCTTTCCAGTTGAAACACGGGAGTGCCAAGGCTGTAGGCCAGGGGGAAACCCTGGTGTGTTGGAGGGATATCAAGGGAAAATAATTTGAACCACAATGAATGAAGACATGAATGTAAGAAGTGAGAGAGTCTACTAGCTATTGAGAGTCAATTCTTCCTATTCATTCCAGGTTCTTAGGCTCCCTTTGGTTGTTTATTAACCTCTATGATTTTGACAGTTCTATACCGAAAAATGACCATATTTTGAGTTATAGCATGTAAGCACCCATTTGAATGCTCATGACTCTTCTCTTGAGTTATTTCTCTCATTAGTGATTTCACTTCTGCCTGTTTATTGTTTGTTTTCCAGTGTAGAATATAAGCAATTTAAGGAGAAGGGCTGTATCTTACCAAATTTGGACCTCTAGAAAAGCCTGGCATAGTGAATACTATACATTCAGTTAGTACCAGTTGAGTATCTCTTATCTGAAATGCTTGACCAGAAGTGCTTCAAATGTTAGATTTTTTCATATTTTGAAATATTTTTATATACATAATGAGGTATCTTGGGGATGAGACCCAAGTCTAAACATGAGATTCACTTATGTTTCGTGTACATCTTATATGCATAGCCTGAAGGTAATTATATACAATAATTTAAATGCTTTTGTGCATGCAATAAAGTTTTGACTTTGTTTTGACTGTAACCCATCACATGAGGTCAGGTATGGAATTTTTAACTTGTGGCATCATATCAATGTTCAAAAATTTTTGGATTTTGGAGCATTTCGGAATTTGGATTTTCAGATTAGGAATGCTCAACCTGTATTTGTAGAATTAATGTGTGATATTGGACAGAAACATTAAATTATTTGATAATAGGCAGATTCCTATCTTCTTATAGCTCTAACATAACTTCTTATTGAAGATAAAGTTCTTAGGTCATAAATGTACTGTACTTATTTATTTTGAGATGGGGTCTCACTGTCACCCAGGCTGGAGTGCAATGGCATGATCTCGATTCACTGCAACCTTGATCTCCGGGGCTTAAGTGATCCTCTCGTCTTAGCTTCCCAAGTAGCTGGGACCACAGGAGAGTGCCACCATGCACAATTAATTTTTTTGTATTTTTTGGTAGAGACAGGGTTTGCCACATTGCTCAGGCTGGTGTCAAACTCCTGAGTTCAAGCAATCCACCTGTCTCTCAGCCTCCCAAAGTGCTGGGATTATAGGCATGAGCCACCATGCCCAGCCTTGTACTGCACCTGTAAATAATTGAAAATGTGTTTCATGTTTAATTGCCTTTGTATTGTCAGTACAATATCTTGTTAATAAACACATTGGAATCAACCACATTGGATTCTGACCAATTCTAATTTGACCAACATAGTCAAGAATACAATTTTCCTATAATGTGCCATGCAGCTCTGAAATTCTTTAAACTATAAAATACAAATATATATTAACGATTATCTTACACCATTTTGTGTTAAACAGGGTAAATACTATTTGGTATAGCACACATCAAACAAATAACAAATATTGAAGTACTTTTTCAGTTTTCAGCAGTGTTTAACATTATATTCAAAACTGACAAAAATAAAGTGAAGCTAATGAAAAATATTACTGGAACAAAATACACTTAGCATCTTCCCCAAATTTAGTACCTGTAACTTATACACATAGATTGTTATCTTGATTATTTGGTACTAAACATCATCTATCTAAGAAGGACACCACCATTTATGGAATATGTAAACAAATGCACATGTTCATGTGCGCATACACACACATGCACACACTTATTAATTCAATAGCAGAATAAAAAGAACTTAAGTATTAAGTTACATCAGGAAGTATTTTTTTCTTTCATGTTTATTGCTTGTTAGAAGGAAGACACTGAAAACTTCAGTTCATGATTTCCTGTTTGTCATATTTGGGCAACATTTAAATTAACTTGACTTCGTTATAATGATATGGTAAATCACTCAGCTACAAAGAAGTGGGGGTCCAAAGTTATGTTTTAAATTCATTGACAAGTTATTTCTTCACACTGTGGTTCAAAAAGTCTTCATTATTAATAATAATAGATATGCTTCTCAACATAGCATATCCAGATGATGTGTAGGAAATTATTTTACAGAATAAAGCCAATCTTGATATAACAAACAGAGGGGATTCTATGTGATTTGTGGCTGATTGCATCTAGATCTATAGGGTGCCATTCAGCTTAAAATTTTTGAACAGTGAAAGAAAGTATGTTAAGAATTGTATTCCTACCACGTTGCAGAAACTTCTTTAGGAATTTGCTATCCTACTATTTTTACTCTAAGGGACAGAAATTCAATCATGATTAAGATAAAGTATTGCTACTTGTTGTCATTTAAATATTCCCTGAGTGCATTCTTTGATCTCTAGGTACTGAAAGAGACTCGAAATCTGGCCTGTGGTCCCTATCTGGTGATCTTCTCAAATACATAAAGCGTACAGTTTAACCACATACAAAAATACAAAGTGACAGAAGCGGTAGGCACTAGAGTTACTTTATAGCAGTAATCACAGCTGTTTAGCTGGAAAGAATGAGAATGAGTGTGCAAATACTGCTTAATAGTTAAGAGCGTGAGCTCTGGAGCTAGTAGATTGCTCCATTTTGAAAGTTTGTTTATTGACTGTATGATGAATTGCTTAAGATCTTTGCACTCACACTTATTTCCTCATCTGTTAAAGAGGTTATTTTTTAACATCTTTCCTTTTTCTTTTTTTTTTTTTTTCATCTATCATGGAGGCAAGTACCTGTAAAGTCCCAGCCTCTTGGGAGGCCAAGGCAGGAGGATCCCTTGAGCCCAGGAGTTTGAGGCCATAGTATGCCATGATGGGACTGTGAATAGCCACTGTCCTCCATCCTGGGCAACAAAGCAAGACCCATCTCTAAAAACAAATACAAAGTAGTTACTTTTTAGAGTCACTGTGAGAATGAAATGAGTCAATGCCAGCAAAGCTTTTAATGAACTGCCTAAGCCAAAGTAAGCCTTTAATAAGTTAGCCGAAAGTGAAGAGCAGAGCCTTCCCTCGAAAAAGATGGAGAGATGAGCAAGAAGGTGTGGTTAATGATGTTATGGAGAATGGTCTGGTTGAAGGAGGAAGGGTTATTTGGCTTGAGATATTGGGAGTAATATAATGAAGTGTCTGTATAAAGTTTTTTCCTCTGTTAATTAGTCAGATGTGCACTGACTGTCTCAGAGAAAATAAGCAATTTATTTCCTTCTGGACTAGAAATGGCTCTCTGGACAAAGAAATGTTATAAATACCTTGCATGTGTCTCTATTACATTTATCACATAAGGTGATAATTCATCAAGTATTGCCTCTTCTGTTAGAGGAGGAGCTCTTTGAGGACAGAGTGAATGTTTATTAATCTGTATCTCTTCATTCAACCCCTGACAACCCCTGATGTACTACCATGTCTGGCTTTAAAATCAATATGTACAAAACCAATCACGGAAAATATTTGGTGTTCAAAGACATTTAAAATGAGGTTAGTGATTGTTGTGAAGTTTAAGAAAAAAAGCATGAGGTCAGGCAATATGTATGATCAAGGAGCTGATTAATCTTATATTCTCTTGCCAGTGAGAATACTATAAATCTTTGATATTCCAAGTTTCAGAAAGGCATCCACCACAGAATTTCTGTTGGGCAAAGAGTTGCTGCACATAACAAATAATCAATACACCAATAACTGTGTGTCTCTTATTTATTCTTTTTCACCGTGAATAGCTTAATGGCATAGGTGCCGTCCAGCACATTATATGCAATTTATCATTATGTTATGTACTGATCTCTTGTTGATCTAGAAGTCTAATTTGTTTTAGAGCAGTCCCCAGTACTCTAACTTTGCCAAACCCTTTATTCTTTCAGAAGATGCTCACTGTTTTAGTGACTCTGGATGTTACTCTCTAAAACCTAATCACTAACAGTGGTGAACTCATATTCATTGTAAAGACGTCTGTGATGAGTGATGATTGGAACATTTTCCTTAATGCAGAACATTAAGGTTGACAAAGAGCCATTCATGTTAATAAATTAAGCCAGTGAGTTTAGGGTATTTGGATCTAATAGCCACAAGTGAATGCTTTTTCCATTTTCTCTAAATCCTAAGTAAAATTTAAGAGGAATTCTACAGTTTAGATTTGATAAATCAAAATGTGATTTGGTTTTGGGTTTGTCACTCTTGAATTGTTTGTGTAATATCAGTCAGATATCTGTAAGGTAATTTGCTTTGTTATAATAAAAATGCTTAAATAAATTTTATTTTTTATTCCTTTTCTTGTTATTAAAAGCAAATTATGAAGTATACATTTATGAATAATTTATATATTGAATTACAGCTTTTTTAAATAAATACAAGGGACTATTATTATAATTGATAGATAAAACTGTATGTATCATGTATGATGTTTTGAAACATATATATTGTAGAATGGCTAAATGTAGCTAATTAACATATGTATTACATCATAAAGTTATGAGTTTTGTGGTGAGATTTATAATCTACTCTTTTAGCATGTTTCAGCAATACATTGTCAAGAACTATAGTTACCATATTGCACAATTAGTCTCTTGAACTTATTCTTTCTAACTGAAATTTGTATTCCTGGACCAATATTGTTGTTCTTTCTAATTCAGGCATAAGAAAATTGTACATATAAGCGTATTTAGTGTATGGATTTTACTTTAATAGATATTAGAAAAGAAAGATTGATTGATTGATTTTGAGAGAGAGTCTTGCTCTGTCACCAGGCTGGAGTGCAGTGGCCATGATCTCAGCTCACTGCAACCTCTGCCTCCTGGGTTCAAGCGATTCTCCTTCCTCAGCCTCCTGAGTAGCTGGGATTACAGGCGTGCACCACCATACCCGCTAATTTTTCTATTTTTAGTAGATTCAGGGTTTCACCATGTTGGCAGAATAGTCTCAATCTCTTGACCTCTTGATCCATCTGCCTTGGCCTCCCAAAGTGTTGGGATTACAGGCATGAGCCACTGCACCTAGCTGAAAGTTTTATTTTATTATATAAATTTTAAAGGTATTTTGTGGGGGTGTGGTGGTTCTCACCTGTAATTCCAACACTTTTTGAAGCCAAAGTGGCAGAATATCTTGAGTCCAGAAGTTCCAGACTAGCTTTAGGCAACACGGTAAAACCCTGTCTCTAGAAAAATACAAAAATTACTAGGTGTGGTGGTGCATTCCTGTAATCCCAGCTACTGGGGAGATTTAGGCGGAAGGATCACCTGAGCCCAGGGAGGTCCAGGTTGCCATGAGATGCGATTGTGCCAGTGCACTCCAGCCTGGGCAACAGAGCAAGACTCTGTCTTTAAAAAAGAGAGAGAGAGAAGAAAAAAAAATGAAAAAGAGAGAGAGAGAAAGGCTATGTAAAAAATACAAAAAAGAAATTGAGCATTTATAGGAAATTTCAGCTCCTGATGAATATGAGAAACTCTTGAGCAATGAACAGATGTTTGTCACTGAAGAAGACATTATTATTTGATGCATTTGTTCATGATATGGAAGAGCCATGCTGCATATAGTCTGGTATTCAAGATGGAAACTCGTTTCTAAAAGTAACAAATTTATAGTAACAATTTCACATACCAGCCCAACTTGAAAGTAAAATAAAAACCCCTGACTTAATTGTTTGTGTCAAAAGTGGTCATTTGTAGTGCTGAGAGGCATCTGCCTCTAATTCTCTGGGAGTAGTTTAAGTGGGAGCATTTGTTTTCTACTATCTTCGCGTGAAAGTTATTAATTCAAGTAATTCTTTCTGGTTCTTCATCTATGTGACCCTTTTCAACATTCTGCTATTGTACAATGTGCTTTCTAGATAAGAAATGATGCTGCATTTTGGCTTAAACTCTCATTTCACACTTCTCATATTAAAGTGCTTTAGATCTTTTAGCTTTGGGGAAACTAAAATTTGCTTGCTTTCATTAATGTCATGTGACCAATCCCATTCAACTGGAAAACATCCAAAGCCTTAATTTTGCCACAATGGTTTGGGTAAATTTGATATAATAACTAGTTTTTTTCAGATTGAATTATCTAGGTGATAGCATAATTGTCTAAAACTATAACCTTTCTTATTGACACAAAAGTAAGATGGATTCCTAGTTCTGTAGACTGTCTAGCTTCTTTATATGAAAACACTCCAGGCAGTGACTTACCAGATTCTAATATTCTTCAATTTCCACACCTGCTTTTGTTTCTCTGGCAGACCTCCAGAGCCATTGACCTGATAACATCATTTAATCCGGTACTATTTTCTAAAATTTTCTTAAATTTATCTTCTTTTTCTCATTGTGTGAAGGGCAAAGTTCCTGTCTCTGAATCATTGTGTGATTCCATCACATATTTTCATATTATTTTTACATAACCATTTCATATTTTTCAAGTCTAATAGAAGTTAGACATGTGTTATGGTCATACCCTCAGTAGTGTTTGTAATACCTTACATTTAATGCTAAACCTAGCTCTCATTAACATGCTGATGACTGCCTCTAGCGGACAACTCACAAGGTAGTTGTCAGTGAACATTTTACTGTTCAACTGTGCATTGCTTTGAATTTTTTTTTTTTTTTTGACATTAGAACAATCCCACTTAGGGTTCTAATGGGTAAAATAAATAGACCAGGACAAAGGATGTTGGAAGACAGATTTGGTTTGCTTTCCACCCTTTTTCATGGGATATAGGTGTTTATAAGTAAGTATAATAATGAAAATGTCACAAGTTTATAGAAAAATGATGGTTCAATGGTATAAAAAATTAGAATAGAAAAAATACATGTCATGCAGAAACATGGACTAGAAATAATTTGAAAAGTATTAAAGTCTATGGGAATGTATTTGTTAATAGTTATTAGCGTGGCTCAGAAGAAAGAGTACTAGAACCCTAACGAGAGAATCCTCGTTCTAGTGCCTCTCTCCCATGAACTGCTGTGGAATTTCGAATGAGTCTTGGAATATTCGTGGCCTTTGGTTTTCTTATCTCCAAAATGAAGGAGCTGAATTAGATGCTTTTCATTGTCTCTTCAAGCATTAACTTTCTATTGTATTTATTGAATATTCTAGATTGAGAGAGTTCAGTTCTACTACATATTAAACACATCAAAACACATCTATAATAATTAAAGTGGTATACCATTGGTACAAAGGTAAAGATTAATGGAAAAAAGTAGAGGCCCGGAAATATATTTTAGGAAAATTTAATACCTGATGAAAGTGGCATTTTGGTCACTGGGATAGGCTGGACAAAATATTGTCTTAAAATGACTGCCTAACCATTTATAGAAGCATAAAGCTGTATTCTTGGTCACTCATTACATCAAATTGAATTCTAGAAGCACCAACGTTTTAAACCTTTAGAGGAGATAAAGAAAATAATGGCAAGAAAACTTTTTAAAAACATATTCAGCAAAATGGCCTTTGAAAGTATCTCAATAAATTTGGAGGCTATAAGGGAAAACATGCATACATATTATACATGCAAATTAAATACTTCTATGGAGTTGAAAATGCCATAAACAAGTCAAAAGACAAACAACAAAATGGGTAAGATACTTGCAAAGTGTGTGATAGAGAATTAATTTATTTTATACAGAGAGTTTTTCAATTTAATAGAAAAAGTTGAATAACGCAAGAGAAAAATGGTCAAAGAATATGAACAGACAGTTCACAGAGCAAAATAGAAGTGAACATTTGACAAATTGCTCAGTCTTATATAGGGTAACATGAAGCTATCACTTCCATGTATGATTGGAAAAAAAATGAAATGTTTAATAGAACCCAGAGGAAAAAAGTATGTTTATACGCTGTTAACAGTAACCTTTAGCATAACTCTCAAAATCTGAAATAACAAATATCTTTAGATCTAGTGTTTCATTTCAAGGTACTTATCCTATAGTCAACTTGGAAGACTATATGTGTAGATTACTCTATTGTGTTCTCAAATTTATATTGTTTATTAACATTTAAAATTTCTAGAATACACTTTGAATACAACACGAAGAATTATTTATAGTGTTTGTTTCTGGGGGAGAAAAGGGAGTTAGAGAGGATTTTTAGATTTTTACTTCTTGTCATTTTATACTACTATCACACTTGACATTTTTACTATAATTGGATAAATGTCAACTTTTTAAACTTTTTTTTTTTTTTTTTTAAGACAGTCTCTCTCTGTCGTATAGGCTGGAGTGCACTGGCATGCTCTGAGCTTACTGAAACCTCCGCTTCCTGGGTTCAAGTAATTCTCATGCCTCAGCCTCCTGAGTAGCTGGGACCACCAGTGTGTGCCACCACACCAGGCTAATTTTTATATTTTTAGTAAAGGCAGGATTTCAGCATGTTGGCCAGGCTGGTCTCGAACTCCTGAGCTCAAATGATCTGCCTGCCTAGGCCACCCAAAGTGCTGGGATTACAGGCATGAGCCACCATGCCTGGCCAACTGTGTCAAGCTTTATGTCAGTGTCAAGTAAATGACAGTGTGCTAAAGTACTTTATTTAAAGAGGTTGTGGAAAGAATGATGATAAGGTTAAAATACTTAAGAAAAACTCAAGCTCATCTTCTGTCTTAACTTGAAAATAGTAGTTAGGAAAACATACAGTAATATATATGATATTTTAAAAAGCAGTAAAGCTTGTATAACAAAAATGACACTTTCTGGAGTTTGTACAAATTGTATGCTTCACTTATTCTTCCAACACCCTAAAGGATTCTTTTTTTATAAGAGAAAATGAGATTGATATTCTATCTTTTATCATAAAGAACTCAATGCTTCTTATTTTATGACTTCCTTCACATACAAAGTGTTTTTAGGTATGTTGATTATTTTAACAGTGGCATGACAAACGTTACCATTTACTCAAATCCTGAGCTATTCAGAAAGTAGATTTCCTGTTAATATGTTTTGCTAGTACAATGTAGAAACTGCCACAGTATTTGTAACTATATTTTTTATTTAGTTTGTACTTGGTGATTGAAAACCTTCTGATTTATAGTCCTTTTAAAAATAAGAATTTGTCTCTTAATATGAAGTCATAAAATAAATTTTTTAATTTTTAATGTTTGTGGGTACACGATATGTATATTTATTTATGAAGTACATAAGATATATTGATACAGGCATACAATGTGTAATAGTTACATGAGGGTAAATGGAGTATCCAACACTTCAAACATTTATCCTTTCGTTGTGTTACAAATATCCCAATTACATTCTTTTAGTTATTTCTAAATGTACAATAAATGATTGTCAACTGTCACCCTGTTGTGCTATCAAATACTAAATCTTATTCATTTTATCTAATTATATTTTTGTATCCATTACCCATTCCCTGCTCGCCCCACCACTCCTCTCACCCCCAACTATTTTTTCCAGCCTCTGGTAATCATCATTTCATCCTCTATCTCCATGAGTTCAATTGTTTTAATTTTTAGCTCCCACAAATCAGTGAGAATATGTAAAATTTGTGTTTTTATTTTTGTTTGTTTGTTTCTGGCTTATTTTACTTAACATAATGACCTCCAGAACCATCCACATTGTTGCAAATGACAAGATCTCATTACTTTTTATGGCTGAATAGTATTTCATTATGTATATATACTACACGTTCTTACTTCTTTTTCTTTTTTGTCTTCTTTGAGGCAGGGTCTCATTCTGACCCCCAGACTGGAGTTCAGCAACACCATCTAGGCTCTCTGCAACCCCCACCTCCCAGGTACAAGCAATCCTTCCACTTCAGCATCCTGAGTAGCTGAAATTACAGGCGTGGGCCACCATACCAGTCTAATTTTTTCTATTTTTAATAAACATGAGGTTTTGCCAAGTTGCCCAGGCTGGTCTTGAACTCCTGGACTCAAATGATCTTCCTGCCTTGGCCTCCCAGAGTGCTGGGATTATAGGCAGTAGCCGCCATGCCGAGCCATACCACATGTTTTTTATCCATTCATCTATTGATGGACACTTAGGTTGCTTATAAATCTTGGCTATTGTTAATAGTGCTGCAGTAAACGTGAGAGTGCAGATGTCTCTTCAATATACTGATCTCCTTTTCTTTGGGTATATACTTAGCAGGGGTATTGCTGGAACATATGATAGTTCTGTTTTTACTTTTTTGAGGAACCTCCAAACTATTCTCTATAGCGGTTGTATTAATTTACATTCCCATCAGCAGTGTACAAAGACTCTCTTTTCTTCACCTTCTCACCAGCATTTGTTATTGCCTGTCTTTTTTTTATAAAAGCCTTTTTAAATAAGGTAATATCTCACTGTGGTTTTAATTTGCATTTCTCTTACCATCAATGATGTGGAGCATCATTTCTTCTGCCTACCATTTTTATGTCCTTTTTTGAGAAATGTCTATTCAGATATTTTGCCCATTTTTATTGGATTATGAGATTTTTTTTTTCTCTAGAGTTGTTGGAACTCCTTACATATTCTGGTTATTAATCTCTTGTCAGATGGATAGTTTGCAAATATTTTCTCCCATTCTGTGGGTTGTCTGCTTCACTTTATGGATTGTTTCTTTGGCTCTGCAGGAGCTTCTTACCTCGATGGGATCCCATTTGTCCCTTTTTGCTTTGGATGCCTGTGACTGTGGTGTATTACTAAAGAAATTGTTGCCAAGTTCAGTGAATTGGAGAGTTTCCAATGTTTCTTTCTGTAGTAGTTTCATAGTTTGAGGTCTCAGATTTAAGTCTTTAATCCATTTTGATTTAATTTCTGAGTATGACAGACATAGGGGTCTAGTTTCATTCTTCTGCATATGCATATCCAGTTTGCCCAACATTTATTGGAGAGACGGTCACTTTCCCAATGTATTTTCCTGGCAACTTTGTGGAAAATGAGATCACTGTAGATGTATGGATTTGTTTCTGGGTTCTCTATTGTGTTGGCCCATGTCTGTTTTTATGCTAGTACCGTGCTGTCTTGGTTACTATAGCTCTAGATAATTTATAGTCAGGTAATGTGATTCCTCCAGTTTTGCTCTTTTTGCTCAGGATAGCTTTGACTATTCTGGGTCTTTCATGGTTCCAGTAAATATTAGGATTTTTTTTTCTATTTCTTTGAGGAATGGCATTGGTATTTTGATAGGAATTGCATTGGGTCTGTATATTGCCTTGAACATTTTACCAATATTGATTTTCCAATCCATGAACATAAAATGTCTTTTCATTTCTTTGTCTCCACTTCATTTTATTTCATCATCATTTTATTGTTTTTATTGTACATATCTTTACTTCTTTGATTAAATTAATTTCCAGATATTTTATTCCATTTGTAGCTATTGTAAATAGAATTAATTTCTTGATTTCTTTTTCAGATGGTTCACTTTTGGTATATACAAATGCTAGTGACTTTTGTATATTGCTTTTGTATTCTGCAACTTTACTGAATTTCTTTCTCAGTTCTGTTTTTTTTGGTAGAGTCATTAGCTTTTCCAAAATATAAAATCATATCACCTGCTAACTAAGGTCTAGCTATGACTTCCAATACCTTGTTAAATAAAAATGATAAACATGGCATCCTTGTCATGTTCAGATCCTAGAGAAAAGGCCTTCAGGTTTTCTCCATTCATTATCATACTAACTTTGGGTCTGTTGTATACAGCTATCATTATGTTGAAGTGTCTTCTATCTATACCCAGTTTTTTGAGGATTTTTTTTTATCATGAAGGGATGTTAAATTTTATTAATTTTTTTAAATCATCAGTTGAAATGATCATATGATTTTTGTCCTTCAGTGTATCACATTGATTGATTTTCATATGTTAAACCATCCTTGTATCCTAGGGATAAATCTGTTTGGTCATGATAAATGATGTTTAATGTGCTTTTGAAATACGTTTGCAGTTTTTTGTTTTGTTTGTTGTTGTTGAAGATTTTTGTATCAATGTTTTATCAGAGATATTGGACTTTAAGTTTCTTTTTTTGAATGTCTTTGTCAAGAATCAGTATCAGGGTGATACTGTACTCAAAGAATGAGTTTGGAAGTATTCTCTCTCCCTATATGTTTCAGGAGAGTTTGAGTAGGATTGGTTTTAGTTCTTCCTTATATGTTTGGTAACATGTAGGAGTGAAACCATCAGGCCTCAGGATTTTCTTTGTTGGAAGACTTTTAATTACAGTTTCAATCTTATTACTTGTTATTGGTCTGCTCAGGTTTTGGATTTCTTCATTGTTCAATCGTGGTATGTTGTGTGTGTCTAGGAATTCATCCTATTTTCTAGGTTTTCTAATTTATTGGCATATAGTTGCTTATAGTAGCCTCTGATGAATTTCTGTGTTAATGGTTGTAATGTCTTTTTTTTTTTTTTTTAACACTGATTTTATTTAAGTCTTTTTCTCTCTCTCTTTTTTTTTTCTTAGCTAGTCTGGCTAAAATTTTGTTGATTTTATCTTTTCAAAAAAACTTACTTTGTTGACCTTTGTATTGTTTTCTTTGTTTCAGTATCACTTATTTCTGCTCTAGTCTTTATTATTTATTTTTTTCTACTAGTATTTTTCTAATTCTTTAAAATGCATTATAAAATTGTTTTTCTACTTTTTTGATGCAGGCACTTATCATCGCAAATTTTCCTATTAGTACTGATTGCGGTGTATTTAATAAGTTTTAGACTGGGCACGGTGGCACATGCCTGTAATCCCAGCACTTTAGGATCACTTGAGGTCAGGAGTTTGAGACTAGCCTGGCCAACATGGTGAAACCCCATCTCTACTACAAATGCAAAACTTAGCCAGGCATGACCAGGCACAGTGGCTCACGCCTGTAATCCCAGCACTTTGGGAAGCCAAGGCAGGAAGATCACGAGGTCAGGAGCTCAAGACCAGCATGACCAACAATGGTGAAACCTCATCTGTACTAAAAACATAAAAATTAGCCAGACACGATGATGCACACTTGTAATCCCTGGATTACAGGGATGTAATCTGGATGCTGAGGCAGGGGAATCCCTTGAACCTGAGAGGCAGAGGTTGCAGTGAGCCTAGATTGCACCATTGCACTCCAGCCTGGACAACAAGAGCAAAACTCCATCTCAAAAAAATAAAATAAAATAAATAAGTTTTAGTATGTCATGTGTCTGTTATCTGTTTCGATAAATTTTCAATTTTCTTCTTAATTTTTTTATTGACCCTTTGGTTATTGAGGAATATATTGTTTAATTTCCATGTGTTTGTATAGTTTCCAAAATTCCTCTTGTTATTTATTTTTAGTTTTATTCTATTCTAGTCGGAGGAGATATTTGACATTATTTTATTTATTTTGGGTATTTTAAGACTTGTTTTGTGGTCTAACATATGATTTGTCTTTGAGAATGATCCCTGTGCTAAGGGGAAGAATGTGTATTCTGCAGCCATTGAATGATACGTTCTCTAAATATCTATATGAGTTCATTTGGTCTATAGTGCAGATTAAGTCTGATATTTCTTTGTTAGATTTCTGCCTAGATTGATCTGTCCAATGCTGAAAATGTGGTGGTGAAATCTCCAGCTATTATTGTATTGGTGTCTATCTCTCCCTCTAGCTCTAACAATATTTGCTTTATAATCTGGGTGATTCACTGTTGAATGCATATATATTTATTATTGTTATTTCCTCTTGCTGAATTGACCCTTTTATCATTACATAATGACTTTCATTGTCTCTTTTTATAGTTTTTGTCTTGAAATTGATTTTGTCTGATATAAATATAGGTATTTCTGCCCCCTTTTTGTTTCTATTTGTATGGAATATTTTTTTTCCATCTCTTTATTTTCAGTCTATTTTTGTCTTTCTATGTGAAGTATAATTCTTGTAGACAGTAAATCATTGAATCTTCTTTTTCAACCATTCAGCTACTCTGTGTCTTTATATTAAAGAGTTTGGTTCATTTACATTCAATGTTCTATTAATGAGTATGGATGTACTCCTGCAATTTTGTTACTTGTGTTCTGATTGTTTTGTGTTCTTTTTTTCCTTCAATCTTTTCTTCCTGACTTTTTTTAAGTGAAGGTGATTTTCTTTGGTGGTATGTTTTAATTTCTTGATTTTTATTTTTTGTGTTTGTATTGTATGTTTTTGATTTGAGGGTACCATGAAGATTGTAAATAATATCTTATAAGTTATTATTTTAAACTGATAACAACCTAACACATATTGTGTAAACAAACAAGCAAAGAAAAAAGTAGTAAAAACTCTACACTGTAACTTTATCCCACCCTCACCCCCATTTTTGAACTTTTTGTCATTTCTTTTTGTATCTTAT
>CAUYQU010036094.1:0-12375 GCA_963574635.1 Cheracebus regulus
TTTCTAAAATCTCTTCCTCTTTCTCTTTCATTTTTTCTTTCTTTTGCTGTTTCTTTCTTTCTCCTTTTCTCTCTTTTTCTAAAATCTCTTCCTCTTCCTTTCTCTCTTTCATTCTTTGTATTCTAAAAAAAAAAAAAAAAATAAGACTGTCTAGGCATAGTGGTTGCATTTAAAAGCCCTCTTTTATTAGATTTAAAAGTTTGGGATGGGACTACATAAAGTAAGATCTGGTGTGGGCTCTCTGTGTCATACTGTTATACACATGTAGTAAAATATCTTTGATAGGCCCATGTAACAATTTTATCTATAACATAGCTTAGGTGCTCAATCACAGGCTAAAACTTTGAAGTGATAAGATTAAGTACATCATGAGAAAACACAAGCTTAACAACAACAAAAGGAGTAAGTACAGCAAAGAATATCAAGTATCATTTTTACAATGTACAATCGTAAATTTTTAAAAATTCCTTCATTTTTCAAATTTTAAACAATGAACATTTATAATTTTATAATCAAAAATTAGACATATATTTAAAATATATAGATATAACATTATCAATTGAAAAAAATTAACCATTTAAGCAAAATTTTACACTTAAATCTGAAAGAAGGCCAAGGGTGGGAGGGAAGAAAAAATTCTGTTAATGTCTTGTTTCTTGTTTTTTTCATTATATGGTGATGAAGTTGTGCTCTGCCCAGTCCTAAGTCTTCCTAAAAGCTGGAGTTAAAATAAGCCTTCTGTGCTCCTAATTAAATTTAACCACACATTCTAGTGGTCAGAATCACAAAGGTATCTCAGGAAGCACCTGCTTTAATGAAGTCAACCAAAGTTGAGTAACGTCTTCATCTCACAACCAAGGCTGTGTCCAGACAGTACCATTGAATAAGAGATCATTCAAGCACTCTTACTTCAGTAACAAGATCTATGCCCAGAAACTTGATGCTACTTCTTAGACCTTGAAGAGACTGGTATTTTTGGTGTCCTCAAAGTTAATATCCTATTTAGCCCCAGTGTTAGAAATAATCATATTATATTTACTCTCCAGTCACTTAGAAAATTAATGGCTTGAACTAGAACCAGATCCAAAACTCAGATGTCCTAAAGAAGCCCATTTCCCTTTGGGAAATATTTTGACTGATTCTCTCCCTCACTACTAAGATGTCACCAAAAGATGAAGCATCTTCCCCATTCCTCTACATACACACACATACACACACACACACACACACACACACACACACACACACACACACACTCATACTCCATCACATCTCAAAAGAATATAGATGTTTTGACTTTCCTTAGAAAGTCTCAAGGCTAGTCACCATCAATTAGAAAGCATCTTGAAGGTAAATAGAAGGGACTATCAATCTGTATAACTGACAAATTTTGCAAAGTGTTGATTGTCTTTTAAGTGTGTAATAGAGTGGCAAAAGTGAATAATCTGTTTCATGTAAAGAAGTCTCAGCATGACAGTTTCCCCATGGGATAAAATAATCAAGGAAAGAAAATATTTTCTAAACTGTATTAGATGACTTTTGCAATTAGATCGCACCTCCTTCAGGCACCACTGAGTGCTCCTCTACACAAAAGAATTTGGTATCTGTTCTTGTGGGTAGTTACTTGAGAGAGGAAATTAAACATTTCTAGAACGGAGAATCAAAGGGGCAAGGGTTATAAGAATGGTAAAGAAGAATGAAGGAAATGTCCTAGAGAGCACTAGAGCAGACATCAGAAAAGAGGGTGAAAAATAATGCCCTGAACTTTTCAGGGGTAGAAGAAAGCAAGACTAAGAGGAAAAAGCCACTAGAGGGGGCAGGAAGTGGTGTTTTCTGCTTCCTGGAAGAGAAAGAAGTTACAAAAACTTAAAAAAAAAAAAAATCAAATCCTGATACAGGTTACCTGCTAAAAATAAGGACTTGTTCAGGAAAAAGTCAACTGCTACTTAAATGAGCAAGAAAGGATTCTGCCAGAAGCCAGCATTCCAGCAGCATCCTCCTGAGAATTGAATCATAACAGCTAACATTTATTGAACACTTGCAGTGTGCCAGTACAGTTCTAAACATTTTATATGTATTAACACGCTTAATCCTCATGATAACTCTATGAGCAACTGAAGCCAAAGCCAGTCTGGGAACAGAGTACAGGGTGAAAGGCAGAAAATCTCTCCTGGCCCCTCAAAGATTACGACGGCTCTGTTGTCATTCCCAACATTGAACTCCATGAGCCTGGACATTGAGGGATTCTTCATCACTTCCTGTAGGCTGAAAGTCCAACGTTTTGTGTTCAAAACAAAAACAACTCCTTAATGAAAACAGTTAAACAAGGAGTGCTGTAATGTCTAGTGTATTCTCCAGGAGATAACCAAAGTCAAGTATGATGCCAGGGATGATTCTAACAAAGACTAACATTGATGTTCAATAAACAGTGACTGCTGCAACCTTATGTTTAGGGAAAAAAAAAGATTTTTAGCCAAAGTAACAACAAACAGGAAGACAGAGACACATCACTGAAAATGTTGTCTAATGATAGTTTGCTTTGACCTTTTTGGGGTGGAGGGTAGAGGATTTCAGTTTTAATGGAACTATTAAGTTTAAAAAATAAGGGGGAAATTGAAAGATATTTTTAAATGACATTAGAAAATACAAACTACAGAGACATTCATCATACTTCTTTTCACCATTGGTGATTTTTGAGTTTCCACTTAGACTGAGAAATACACAAAGAAAATGTGTAAAAACCTAACTTTTCTAGTAAAAACAAAAAAAAAAAAGTTCAGCCACTTTCTAAAAGGTGCTTATACTCTTTATTTCAATTTCCTGCAAAATAATTTCTCTCTGCTCTCTCAGCAGTATTCTTTGCCCCTTTAAATTTCCAAACTCTGTTCTGAAGCTGTTTTATGATTGTTTTCAAAGGCTTCTGGTAAAGTATTGGAGAATATATTTGTGTGTATGTGCGCACACATACACAAGTGCATTCATGTGTATTTTTAACAGTAAAAATAAGAAACTACCTTTCCATTTGGGTTAGAACTGAGAAGAAATGAGGAATGGCTGCCACCAAGCAGAAAATGTGCTCACTTTATGTGTGCCAGTTAATTACGACACTTCAGAGGCGTTTCCGAAAGGATAAGGCAAGCTGCATAAATTTAGCTGTAATCCAGGCAGGCAAAACTAATTTGCAGGGGATGGCCTTATCTAGCCGCTGCAGCTTTCTCAGAAAATTAACCTTGGATATTTGGGCCCAATTCAGAAAGTGTTTGATTTTTTTTTTCCTTTCCCTGCTCAGCATAAGAGAATTTTTGAATTCAATACAATACCTGACTTTTAAGAGGCACGATGAATGCTGTCGGCAGTTCAGAGTTATTACTGACAAGCAAAAATATATTTTTTATATATACATATAGATGATTGTCCTTCATGCCCATTATCCTGCCTTCTTACATGTGCATCAGAGGGTTTATCAGTGTAGGTATAAGGGGTTTCTCGGATTAAGAGAAGGGTGCAACTCGTTTTTAATGTACTTAGAAAAATTCATCAAAGTTCATTGCAGAATAAGTCATGCATACTGACTTGTTCATTCCAGTGGAAATGAAGAAATCCCCATAAAAATAGAAGTTTAATGAAGTGTTAGAGCCAAGTCTTGCCTGTCATTGCAGTTATCACTGATTTAGACCCTTCCTTGATCTTCCACTATTAATTAATCTCACACTGCACAGTTAAAACTTTCCCATATTGTTTATCATGCATTAGTTCATTCCAGCAATATTTACTGAAGTCAGCGTGATTTTCATATGTTTTCTCATTTAATCTTCATGTTATCCGTGTATTTCACTAGGTTTACCAGCAACAGAGGTAACGATTTTATATATATGATTTTGCATGTCAATCCACTTCAAAATTTCTCAAAGCAATGACAGTATGACAGTAAGCATCAATGGAGCTCTCCTGTTTGGATATAAGATTGAAGGGTTTTTTTTTCCAAAATCTAATTTTAACTTTCTTTGACTAATTTCTTTATAATACAAATATTACTGGCTTCCATCTTTTCAAATTTTAAATTGCAAGGTGAATTTATATCAACTAGCTTTAGTAATGTATCCATAAAAAGCCCCATATGACCATTGATAGTGGCTGAGCTGAACTTTAAAGAAAAAGTTTTTTTAATATCCCATCTACAATATAATTACTGTTTCACTTATTTGAAACCATAGGAGTTACTTATTTTAAAGTGCCATGAACTCGATTGGCAATAATTGTTCTTGAGGATATCACAATTAGGCAGAAAGGAACATATTTGTAATAATAAAAGTGACATTTTAAAACATAGATTGCACACCGAATCATGAAATGTGAAATAATGACTCCCATTTGGATCTAAATTTTCCTCATGCTTGTTCAATCACCAGGTCTAAATGTTATGGCTATTTATAGTTACACCCTAGGGTGGAAGGGGGAGGGAATTAGATGTCATAAAGAATCATACATAATACATAAAGACTTAAACTACATTTTATGAGAACTGAAAAATTTAAGAAACTCTGGCTGAAATATGGAAATGTTGTGCCAAGCAGAACTTTCTCTTACACAATAACATTAGTAAAGATTTAACAGACATAAACACAGTAAACCCTCAAATCATCATGGTGTTATCTGCATTTCTGCTAACATATAATTTATTTTAATGAATAATCTGAATAAATACACTAAGGCTAAGTTTGAAGATCACTGGAAAAAAGACATCATCATAGATGCCAATGCATTAAATATCAGCTATGTGGGGAATCAAAGTCACAAAGTAACTAAACAAATGTGTGACAAAATACTCTTACCTACCAATAAACGGTTTTTAATTGACTTTTAAAAGGTATTTTGTAGTTCAACCAATTTCTGAAAAATTACCCTGATTATGAAGAGTCCCAATTCACTTTAACAACACAAAACAGAAGATAATCCTGCAACTGCTCCCACCTGGCAGCAATCGTTCACAATACTGTAGATATGTCAAGGTCAGGGACTCTACATAATCACTGTAATTCACCAGGGTCAAATGCAGTGTCTGTAACATGAAGGACACACAATAAGTTCTGGTCAAATGAATGTATGATTGAATAAATGCATGGATGGTGGATAAATGAATGAATTAATGAATCAGTATATAGACTGGCAAAAACCATTAAATTATTTAATTGTCAAGGGGAGCTCTAAGCTTTATCATCTCAGTACCTCAAGAAGCTCAGGGGATTCCCTGCTGATGTCTTAAGGGTAAAAGACTTAAAATCACTGCCACTAGTTCTTCCTGCCCCTTTAATCCGCACCTCTGCCCATTTCTTCTACCCCATATATACATTTCTCATCCAATTTCAGCAATTCTAATTTCAAAAGTTTAAAAATATGGTAATATATTGAAAAAACAGTTCAAACAGTTCAAGTAACAGTTTGATGCACCTGAAAATTTCAAGAAATACTTCTAGTATACAAATGAAGTGCATGTGTTTTCTATTTGTTTACCTTTTCTAAAAGGTTGCATTAATCTTATGTCACATGTGCTACACAGAATGTGGTTTTCATTTTCATTTCTTTGTTTTTAAGGAACAGTTATATATACCATCTCACAGTTGAAAAAATAGTTTTGTCTTTTAGCCTACATTTTCTGAATTATTCTAAAGGCATCTCTTAAAATTTACCAATTCCTAACTAAAACTAATCTTACAGCTCTTCCCTAGACTACGATGCATTTTCAGGAATTTACTAAACAAAATTGTCTTTCATTAAGACAACCTACTCCTTCTATTCCATCAGTATTCACAGGTCGTCTACTGGTGTCTTGCATGACACTCGAGGTATAACTGCTCTCAGAGAGTGAGTGATATTCATTGACTTTCTGAATCCTGGAGAACTTTTATAAATATCATTTTGGAATCCAAGTATATGCAGTATATAGAAACCAAGTTCTTCAAATATATTTTAAAACTATAAAACTCCCCAAAGTTTCATTTTTGCTTCACTTGCAGCATAAGTCACAATTTACTGCCAGTTTGATCAACTGTAACCAAACCAAGTACTAGAGAAAAAGCACACTAACAAATTATACATCTTTTCACAAGTAGGGTCTGAAACCCATGAATATAAACATAAATTTATGCATTTCAAAGAGAACCATACACTTTAAAAAACCTACCCCTTATCTCTGTGCCTTCTTTTGGAACAAATACATCATTTTCTTTCTTTCAAAACTTCAACTACTGCCAATAATTACACTAAGGAACATAGTTCCAATGTGTCTGATTCTACGTAATACTGACTAGTAATCTCCAAAGGTGGTACACATTCCTCAAGATGTGCCAAGAAGATTACATTATTAGGGTGCAAGTAAGCCAATATTATAATTCAATGTGTGTTTATGTTTATCAAAACAACTAAACTTCACAAACCACTAAGATACTGATCCTTAGCCCACATGTTAAAAGAACAGTACTGCCAGGCTGGGTGCGATGGCTCAAGCCTGCAGTCCAAACACTTTGGGAGGCCAAGGAGGGAGGATCATGAGGTCAAGAGATAGAGACCATCCTGGCCAACATACTGAAATCCTGTCTCTACTAAAAAATACAAAAATTAGATGGGCGTGGTGGCACATGCCTGTAGTCCCAGCTACTCGGGAGGCTGAGGCAGAAGAATCGCTTGAACCTGGGAGATGGAGGTTGCAGTGAGCTGAGATTGCACCACTGTACTCCAGCCTGCTGACAGAGCAAGACTCCGTCTCAAAAAAAAAAAAAAAAAAAAAAAAAAGAAAAGTAATGCCATGTAGTGGTCGAGTGTTATTAGTCTGTTTTCACTCTGCTGATAAAGACATACCCAAGACTGGGAAGAAAAAGGGGTTAAATTGGACAAACAGTTCCACATGGCTTTGGAGGCCTCATAATCATGGCAGGAGACAAAAGACACTTCTTATATGGTAGCAGCAAGAGAAAAATGAGGAGGAAGCAAAAGTAGAAACCCCTGATAAACCCATCAGCTCTTGTGAGACTTATTTACTATCAGGAGAATAGCAGGGGAAAGACCGACCTCCATTCAATTACCTCCCCCTGGGTCCCTCCCACAACATGTGAGAATTCTGAGAGATAAAATTCAAGTTGAGATTTTGGTGGAGACACAGTTAAACCATATCATCCTACCCCGGTCCCCTTCAAATCTCATGTCCTCACATTTCAAAACGAAAGTCCACAGTCTGAAGTTTCATCTGAGACAAGGCAAGACCCTTTCACCTATGAGCCTGAATCAAAAGCAAGCTAGTCACTTTCTAGATACAATGGGGCTACTGGTTTTGGGTAAATACAACTGGTCCAAATGAGAAAAATTAGCCAAAACAAAGGGGTCGCAGGGCCCATGCAAGTCTGAAGTCCAGCAGGGCCGCCAAATTCTAAAGCTCCAGAACGATTCCTTTGACTCCAGGTCTTACATCCAGGTCACAGTGATTCAAAAGGTGGGTTCCCATGGTTTGGGGCACAGCCTCCCTCCCAGCTGCTTTTACAGGCTTGGTTGGGTGTCTGCAGCTTTTCCAGGCACACAGTGAAAGCTGTTGGTGCATCTACCATTCTTGGGTCTGGAGGATGGTGGCCCTCTTCTCACTAGGCAGTGCCCCACTAGGGACTCCGTGTGGGGACTCCGACTCCGCATTTCCTGACTGCACTGTCCTAGCAGAGGTTCTCCACAATAGGCCCCTCACCTGCAGCAAACATCTGCCTGGGGATCCAGGTGTTTTCATACATCTTCTAAAAACCTAGGGGGAGGTTCCCAAACCTCAACTACTGAATTCTGTGCATTCGCAGGCTCAACACCATGCGGAAACTGCCAAGGCTTGGGGCTTCCACCCTCTGAAGCCACAGCCCAAGCTCTACCTTGGCCCCTTTCAGTCATGGTTAGAGTGGCTGGGACACAGGGCACCAAGCCCCTAGGCTGCACACAGCATGGGGACTCCGGCACCTGCCCACAAAACCACTTTTTCCTCCTATGCCGCTGGGTCTGTGATGGGAGGGGCTGCCATGAAGACCTATGACATGCCCTGGAGACATTTTCCTTGTTACTTATGTAAATTTCTTCAGCCAGCTTGAATTTCTCCTCAAAAAATGTTTTTTTCTTTTCTACTGTATTGTCAGGATACAGATTTTCTTAACTTTTATGCTCTGTTTCTCTTTTAAAATGGAATGCTTTTAACAGCACCCAAGTCACCTTTTAAATGCTTTGATGCATAGAAATTTCTTCTGCTCGATACCGTAAATCATCTCTCTTAAGTTCAAAGTTTCACAAATCTCTAGGGTAGGGGCAAAATAACACCAGTCTCCTTGCTAAAAGATAACAAGGATCACCTTTGCTCCAGTTCCCAACAAGTTTCCCATTTCAATCTGAGACCACCTCTGCCTGGACTTTATTGTTCATATCACTATCAGCATTTTTGTCAAAGCTATTCGACAAGTCTCTAAGAGGTTCCAAACTTTCCCACATTCCTGTCTTCTTCTGAGCCTTCTAAACTGTTCCAACCTCTGCCTGATACCCAGTTCCAAAGTTGCTTGCATATTTTCAGGTATCTTTTCAGCAATGCACCACTCTACTGATAAAAATTTATTGTACCAGTGCATTTTCACACTGCTAATAAAAACACACTATAGACCGAAAAGGAAAAAAAGGTTTAACTGGACTTAAAGTTCCACATGTCTGAGGAGGCCTCAGAATCATGGTGGGAGGTGAAAGGCACTTCTTACATGGAGGCGGCAAGAGAAAAATGAGGAGAAAGCAAAAACAAAAACCCCTGGTAAACCCATCAGATCTCCTAAGACTTATTTACTATCACAAGAATAGCATGAAAAAGACTGACCCCCATGATTCAATTACCTCCCCCTGGGCCCCTCCCACATCATGTGGGAACTCTGGGAGATATAATTCAAGTTGAGATTTGGGTGGGGACATAGCCAAATCATATGAGTGAAGTATCATCAAGAAATCATAGGAGTTCTATCATGTGAAGGCGTGGTAGTACTATCTTCCCTTTTTCATTCCTTTTAGCATATTATGACAAATTACAGTTTACATACACTGTTACACTACAGTTTACATACACTGATTCTGTAGTATAAAACAGTCAACTATCATAATATGGACATAGGGATTTTAAAAACTAATACAATCATCCTCAAATTGAGAATACTACAATTCCAAGTGAACAGTAAAGGCTGGGCCCGCACCCCTACTCCCAGTGCAAGCTCTCCATCAGTCATGTTCAAAACCAAAAGTATGCCAATCACATCTCCCAAAATGTCAACCTAAAACAACCCATGTTATAAGACCACTGGAGTGATGGGCTTATATCCACTCTAATCAACTATATTCTGATTAAAAATAAAAAGTGATTTCTAAAAGATGGCTTAGTTCAATTTTATTATCTTTTTATACTTTCTGTTATTACATACACTGTACATGTAAGAATAGCCCACTCGTATAATTTATACATAAATCAATAAATAGCATTAGCCATGCACAGAATTTTTTTACTGATAGACTCACACAATATCAGCTTTGGAAACTTCCTACCAGGAGGATTGAACTTTACTCTTACCAGGAGTCCAGATTGAGGGTATTAATGTCCCTTCCTATCTTTATAGGAATCTTGAAACTCTCCTACTTCCACAGAGGAAGATGATTTTTAAAAAAAAACATAGCTATTACAGAGATGAAACACTCCCAATTCTGTTATTCCTGGTAGTGTGCCCCTCACTTAGCTTCCTACAATCATAGAGTAAGTTCATGCAAATGTTCTTTTATCATCACTTACCAAAGAACCAGCTCTAATTGGAATGCTACACAGCCATGGAAAAAGAGTGAAATCATGTCCTTTATGGCAACATGGATGCAGCTGGAGGCCGTTATCCTAAGTAAATTAATTCAGACACAGAAAATCAAGTAACAAATGTTCTCACTTAGGGAGCTAAACAAGGAGTCCACCTAGGCATAAAGATAAAAACAACAGGCACTGGGGACCCAAAAGGCGGAGGGGGGGGTCAATGGTTAAAAAATGTCCTATCAGTTACTATGTTCACTATTTGGGTGATGGGCTCACTAGAAACCCAAACCCCAGCATTACCCAATATTCCACGTAACAAACCTGCACATGTACCCCATGAATCTAATATAAAATAATAATTATTACTAATTGTGTGCTTTTTCTCCTATTTAAAACAAGAAAACAAATTAAGTAAAATAGACATTATTCCCCTGTATTTAGCTTTCTATCTGATAGAGAAGAAATTTTGGAAGAAGGCAGAGCTTTACTTAACCTTTTTGAAGGTTCTGACAAATTCATTTTTACTGCCTAAGCAGAGTGGTAAGTAGCTTCTATTATTTAAAATATTAATGTGATTACTCTTAGGTTTTGGGTTTGGAGATCTGTGCCATTATGAGGTTGTACATTAGACAGATGGTCAGTGTGAGCCTTTGTAATCTAGCCACACATATCCTCTAGCCCTGGGGGACCTTGTTTCTTTACTTCTGCAGGCCTTAAAAAGACTAGGAGCTGGAATTAATCTCTACTGGAATTTGCAGTAACTCATTAGGTCTGGAACTTCCCATAAGTAACATTTTAATTCTGGTTTCATGTTTTTAATTCGAACTTTTCCTTGAACCTATCATTTTGGTCTACATCTTAATTTTCAGATCACAAGCCCAGGCATTTTACTATCTTCTAGATTCATTTCAGTACTCTCAAAGTATTAGAGGAAACGAAATTTAAATAAGCAGTGAAGAACCACTGTGGTAACATGGTGTTAGAGGTGTAAACAAGGTAATATGAAAGCACCAATGGCCAATTGACTTATCCTAGATAATTTGGAAAAGCTTAGCTTCAGTTATATTTCAAATATATCCTTTAAATGACTCATGTGGACAGGGCTAAGGGCTTGTCTTCAGAGGTATGTCATATGAAAGAACGGAGGCACGGGTGTTCCCAAGGAAACTAAAGACTCACCAGGTGGCTTAGTGTGGCTGAGAATTGCATGGGTAATGTAGGTAGGTGGAAATGGAGAAAAAGATGAAATAGAGTGGCAGAATGTGAAGTGAGTAAAATAGATGAAGTTCAAATTGTATGGGGCTTTTCATGTTTTGGGGGAATTTAGATTTTTGTCTTGGGGTATTAGAGAATCATCAAGGGTTTTTTTGGTTTTTTGTTTTTCTTCTTTTTGAGACAGAGTGTTGCTCTGTTGCCCACGTTGGAGTGCAGAATGGTGCAATCTCGGCTGACTGCAACCTCCGCCTCCCACGTTCAAGCTATTCTTGTGCGTCACCTCTGCAAGTAGCTCAGATTACAGGCATGAACCACCACACCCAATTTTTTATTATTTCTAAAGACAGGTTTCTCCATGTTGGCCAGACTGGTCTCAAACTCCTGGCCTCAAGTGTTCTGCCTCCCTTGGTCTCCCAAAGTGCTGGGATTACAGACATGAGCCATCACTCCCAGCCTATCATGGGTTTTTAATTATTAGAGTGGCTAAACTTTTTTTTTTTTCTTAAAAAGAGTTCTTCTAGGCTCCTACTTCTCACCATTTTGTTGCTTCTGGCACAGTATTTACTATGAATTTTGACTGTGTTTCCAAAGCCTTGACATTTTCCTAATGGTGGTTGACCCCACCATCTCTTACACAGGGACCATAGAATGTGCTCTGCCTATTAGTTCCAGCTTCCTACATTACGTGTACCCTTCTATCACCACTCAATCTTAACTTCGCCTTCCTCTAAAATATATACATGTATTTGGAAAAACTGTCGATGATCTAATGAGAAAAACTGAGTACTGCACTTTTCAGATTCACAAATTTGTATTTTAATGATTCAGGAAATTTGAACACTGTTGAAATTTCTCCCAAGAGAATTGAAACAATTGAACAAGTCTTTTCTGATCCTGGTAATTTAGAAAACCAAGTTAAGAACAATGTCTTCAATTATTTTTTGTTTTATTACTTCTATAAAATTGTAATGAAGAAAATTCCCCTTTCTATACTTTGAAGGTGACACCATGTACAGCTTTACACACAAGGAGGAGAGTTATTCAGCTGCCACTGAACACCTCTGGCTGCAACACAACTGCTAAGAGTTCTTTATATTGATATTTAGCATAGAGAACTTTGGGCTGCAGGAGGTTAGAAAATGCAAGATCATTGCAGCAGAAATAGTTGAGTCACTCCTGAAACTCTTTTTTTTTTTTTTTTGAGGGAAAGAAGTAGAATAAAAGAGAAAAAAGAAAGAAAGAGAAAGAGGGAGAGAGAACGAAAATCTTGTTCTATTGCTCAGGATTTCATTTAAATCTATAAAATGCTTATGCAATTACTAAAA
>CAUYQU010036095.1:0-97984 GCA_963574635.1 Cheracebus regulus
GCCAGATATAGGTGAAGGGGAGGAAGGCAACAAATTACACTGCCACGTGTGTACCTATGCAACAATATTGTATGTTCTTCACATGTACCCCAAAACCTAAAATGCAATAAAAAATAAAATAAAATAAAATAAAATAAAGAAAATTAACAAAGATATTCAGGACCTGAACCGAGCCCTAGATCAAATGGACCTGATAGATATCTACAGATCTCTTCACCCAAAAACAATAGAATATACATTCTTTGCATCCCCACATTGCACTTACCCTAAAATTGATCACATTATCAGCAGTAAAACTTCCCTCAGCAAATGCAAAAGAACTGAAATCACAACAAATAGTCTCTCAGATGACAGCACATCAAATTCAAACTCAAGACTAAAAAATTTACTCAAAACCATGCAATTACATGGAAATTGAATAACCTGCTCCTGAATGACTTTTGGCTAAATAATGAACTTAAGGCAGAAATCAAGAAGTTCTTTGAAACTAATGAGAACAAACAGGTAACATATCAGAATCTCTGGGACACAGATAAGGCCGTGTTAAGAGGGAAATTGATAGCACTAAACATCCACATCAAAAAATCAGAAAGATCTGAAGTTAACAACCTAACATCACAACTAAAAGAATTAGAGACCAAGAGCAAATAAATCCCAAAGCTAGCAGAAGACAAGAAATAACCAAAATCACAGCTGAACTGAAGGTGATAGAGACATGAAAAATCACCCCAAAAAATCAACAAGGCTGGGCACAATGGCTCATGCCTGTAATCCCAGCACTTTGGGAGGCCAAGGTGGGTGAATCACAAGGTCAGAAGATTGAGACCATCCTGGCCAACATGGTGAAACTGCAACTCTACTAAAAAAAAAAAAAAAAAAAAAAACTAGGCATGGTAGTGCATGCCTGTAGTACCAGCTACTCAGGAGGCTGAGGCAGAAGAATCGCTTGAACCCAGGAGGCAGAGGTTGCAATGAGCCGAGATTGTGCCACTGCACTCCAGCCTGGTGACAGAGCAGGACTTCATCACAAAAAAAAAAAAAATAGACCTCTAGATACGTTAATAAAGAAAAAAAGAAAGAGGATCCAAATAAACCCAATCAGAAATGATACAAGGGATAGTACCACTGACCCTACAGAAATACAAACAATCATCAGAGAATATTATAAACACTTCTAGGCACATAAACTAGAAAATCTAGAAGAAATCAATACATTCTTGGATACATACACCCTCCCATGACTGAACCAGAAAGAAACTGAATCCTTGAGCTCCTTTTCTCATTCTATGAAGCCAGCATTATCCTGATACAAAAACCTGTCAGAGATAGAACAAAAAAAGAAAACCTCAGGTGACATCAATGCAAAAATCCTTAACAAAATACTGACAAACTAAATCCAGCAGCACATCAAAAAGCTTATTCACCATGATCCAGTAGGCTTCATTCTTGGGATGCAAAGTTGGTTCAACATAGCAAATCAATAAATGTAATTCATCACATAAACAGAACTAAAAACAAAAACCATATAATCATCAAAAACCACACAGACGCAGAAAAGATTTTTAATAAAATTCAACATCCCTTCATGTTAAAAACTCTCAACTAAGTATTGAGGGAACATACCTGAAAATAATAAGAGCCATATAAGACAAACCCACAGCCAACATTGACACAAGACAAGGATGTTCTCTCTCACCACTCCTATTTAACATAGTATTGGAAGTCCTGGCCAGAGTAAACAGGCAAGAGAAAGAAATAAAGGGCATCTAAATAAGAAGAGAGAAAGTCAAACTATCCCTGTTTGCAGATGATAGGATCCTATATCTAGAAAACCCCATTGTCTCAGCCCAAAAGCTTCGTAAGTTGATAAACAACTTCAACAAAGTCTCAGGATACAAAATCAGTGTGCGAAAATTGCTAGCATTCCTATACATCAACAACAGGCAAACCAAGAGCCAAATCACAAAATTGTCATAAAAAGAATAAAATACCTAGAAATACAGCTAACTAGGGATATGAAAGATCTCTACAAGGTGAACTATAAACCACTGCTCAAAGAAATTGGAGATGACACAAACAAACAGAAAAACATTCCATGCTCATGTATAGAAAGAATCAATATTGTTAAAATGGCCACATTGCCCAAAACAATTTATAGATTCAATGCTATTCCATTAAACTACCATTGATATTCTTCACAGAACTAGAAAAAAAATTATTTTAAAATTCATATGAAACCAAAAAAGACCCCCAAATAGTCAAAGCAATCCTAAGCAAAAAGAACAAAGCTAGAGGCATCATGCTACCTAACTTCAAACTATACTACAGGGCTGCAGTAACCAAAGCAGCATGGTACTGGTACAAGAACAGACACATATACCAACGAACAGAATAGAGAACCCAGAAATAAGACCACACACACCTGCAGCTATCTGATCTTCAACAAACCTGGCAAAAACAAGTAATGGGGAAAGAAGACCCTGTTCAATAAACAGTGTTGGGATAACTGGCTAGCCATATGCAGCTGATTGAAACCCGACACCTTCCTTATACCATATACAAAAATTAACCCAAAATAAACTAAAGATTTAAATGTAAAACCCAAGACTACAAAAACCCTGGTAGACAACCTAGATATTGTCATTCAGGACATAGGCATGGACAAAGATTTCATGACCAAGATGCCAAAAGCAATTACAACAAAAGCAATAATTGACAAATCGGATCTAATTAAACTAAAGAGCTTCTGCACAGCAAAAGAAACAAACTATCAATGGAGTAAACCAACAATCTACAGAAAGGGAGATATATTTTTCAAAACTATGCATCTAACAAAGATCTAATATCTAGCATCTACAATGAACTTAAACAAATTTACAAGAGAAAAACCAACAGCCCTATTAAAAAGTGGGTAAAGAACATGCACAGACACCTCTCAGAAGAAGACATACATTCACTCAGCAATCATATGAAAAAACCACTCAATATCCCTGATCATTAGAGAAATGCAAATCAAAATTATGATGAGATGCCATCTTACACCAGTCAGAAAGTCTATTATTATTATTATTATTATTTTGAGACAGGGTCTCACTCTGTCACCCAGGCTGGATGGAGTACAATGGCACCATCTCAGCTCACTGCAACCTCTACCTCTCAAGCTCAGATGATTCTCCTGCCTCAGCCTCCTGAGTAGCTGGGACTAGAGGTGTGAACTACCATGCCCAGCTAATTTTTGTCTTCTTTGGTAGAGACAGGGTTTCACCACGTTGGCCAGGCTGATCTCGAACTCCCGACCTCATGTGATCTGCCTGCCTCTGTCTCCCAAAGACTGGGATTACAGGTGTAAGCCACCATTCTCAGCCAGAATGGCAACTGTTAAAAAGTCAAAAAATTAACAGATTCTGGCAAGGTTGAGGAGAAAAAGAAATGCATATACACTGTTGGTGGGAGTGTAAATTAGTTCAACCATTGTGAAAGATAGTGTGGCAATTCCTCAAAGCCCTAAGGACAGAAATAACATCCAACCCAGAAATTCTATTACTAGCTATATACGCAAAAGAATATAAATCGTTTTATTATAAAGCTGCATGAATGCATATGTTCATTTCAGCACTATTCACAATATCAAAGACATGGAATCAATCTAAAAATCCATCAGTGGTAGCCTGGAAAATAAAATGTAGTACATATACACTATGGAATACTATACAGCCATAAAAAAGAAAAAGATTATGTACTTTGCGGAAACATGGATGGAGCTTAAGGTCATTATCCTTAGTAAACTAACACAGGAACAGAAAACCAAATGCAGCATGTTCTCACTTACAAGTGGGAGCTAAATGATGAGAATACATGGACACATAAAGAGGAACAACACACACTGGGGTCTATCAGAGGTAAACAGTGGGATGAAGGAGAGGATCAGGAAAAATAACTATTGAGTACTAGGCTTAATACCTAGGTGACAAAGTAATCTGCCCAACAAACCCCCATGACACATACATTTACCTATGTAACAAACCTGCACATATACCCCGAACTTAAAATAAAAGCTTTTTTTTAACAAAAGAATGTAAAGAGGTAACGTTTAGTATAAACCTTTTCATTCTAGAGAAACTAAGTCCAAAAGTGGACTGCCCAAAGTCAAAATCAAGTCATACCATCTGTACAATTTTTATTAATGTGTATAACAATAAATATAAGTTCTTTAAAAAAAAAGAACACATTGCATTGCACATAATAAAAGCGTGCACTCATTACTATAACTTATATTTTGACTGTATGTGACTTTGCACGTGTGTGTCGAGTAGATGGTCATGGTCAAAGCCTAGATTACAGTCTCTCTCTCTCTCTCAGCTCTTTTACTCTCTCTCCCCCTCCATTCTACCCCACATGCTTTATAAGGGAAAATCGAAGGGAAGATTTGTCTATTATAAATATATACATATACACATACGTTCATGAAAATGTTAGCACTTACTGAGCTTACAAAATGTCCATGAAACCAAGCCATTAAGTAAAGTTGCTCAGGCTGACAGTCATGGCTATGCATCTCACACTGAAGAGGGCTAGGAATGCTGTGTAGGCCTGCTGGCTTCTCTCATTCCTAAACCAAGCTCCTACTGAGATTGCATTCCAAGCCCCATATCCGTCCCTGAACTGTGTTGAGTGGAGGCTACCATGGAGATTCATTCACTGTATCTTATATATTGAACTTACTTCATCCTAAAAAACACCCTGGAATGTCATCATTTCCATTGAATGGATAATCAAACAGGCTCAGGAATGTAATACACTGTACCCAATTTCTTAGAGTTCGGGAGGATGTACTGGAGCCAAGAGGGAAAGTCACGTCTTTTGACTCTGAAGCCCAGGCTCTTTCCACCACACTAGAAGTCTTAGTTCAGTCTTCTGAGCTGAAGATGGGTGTGCAGAAGATTACTGGAAGAGCCTTTGGCCTCAATTGCTGTGAAGGAGAAAAGAAATGTAGTCAGGTAGCCAGATCTCAAGATCCTGCATAGGGCTCTGGAGCTGAGATGGTTTTGCAGAGTTGTCCAGCCTTAAGGCAAGGGGTCCTGGCCTTCATACTCCCATCTACCCCTAGGCAAGTGTTTAGATTCTGGATGCCCCAAGAAGAGGATGTGACCTTAGATGATTTGGCTCTTCTCTACTGAGGACAATGACCAGAGAAGAACTCAGCTGAGAATCACCAGCTGCCAACACTCCCAGGATCTGGAGAAATTAGTGTCTCAGTCCCTCAAGGAGATCTTGGCAGAGTCCTACAGCATCTGCCACATCAACAGCACAAGTTCTCCCTTAGAAATCTACTCCATGTTTGCCACGCTCAGCTCCAACAAAGTTGAATGTTGCACACGTGGGAAATTAAAAAAAAAAACCACTGCCTGTTTCAGCTCTACCACTTGCTGTGTAATCTTGATTTGGCAGCTTGAGGTCTCTGTGCTTCAGTTTCCTCAGCTGAAAAAATAAAAATAATAACCATATCATGGGATTTTCTAGAATGAACATTGTTCCTGGCACATAAGCACCTGGCAAATGTTTCTTGTTAAAGTTGTTACACTTTTGCTTTGCTCCCTGTTTGACCAGCCTCTTACTTTGTATAAAAAGTGCTTTCAAGTTAGATACCAATGAGCATCAGTTATAGAAATGTCCAAATCTCCCAGGAACCTTAGTTCAGGACTTTGGCCCATTGTTTATTTTGATCCTACAACTGCTGCTGCCACTTTACTTCATTCACTACCACTGAGAGTATGATTCTTTAAGGAATACTTCAAGAGACTTCTTTATGAATACTTGAAGCTCTACTGGGCTCACTCCAGGACAGTAGGAGTTTAAATAATTCATGAAAGCAATGCCTGCAATTGACAAGGACAAGGCAAATTGCATAAGAGCAGCTTATTCCATACATTCCATTATGTGTTCTTTGATAGCACAGCTGGTATGGAATTCAGTAATGCCTTAAAAAAATGCTCCAAGAAAGGCAAGAAAAATATTTAAAGGATAGTTAAGCCCAAAAGGGATGTGAAGATGATAGCCACCAGGGTGATAAAAATAAAAGAGATACTACATTTTTTAGCCTGGTTTGGAAATGGTTCCTTTGAGAACCAGACAATTTTCATGTTCAAGAGGATATGCTAAACAGAGTGTGGTTTTCTCCACATAGAGCCCTTGAAAATTGTTTAATGCTCCTGACAAAATGAATGTTGGATGGTGCTTTATGTTGTTGGATAATGAAGATGCTATACAATTCTCTAATGCTATGAGAAAGCATTGCATTACACAGATAAAGACTGCATGACTACACTGGTCAGTGTAAAAGAGAAGATATTGTTGGAATGACAGTTGTATCCTTAAAATACATCATATCGTCATAAAGATGAAAACGAATTTGTCTCAGAGGGCCAGTGTGCTGCATAAACCAGGATGTCCAATCATATAACGTATCTGGGCTGCCGTAACTTTGTTTGCAATAAAGTCATAAGCCCACTGCCTACTTTTCAACACAATTGTCAAATGCAACTATTCAGTTTATTCCTATAGCCCATGTTTTTTTTTTTTCCATATCCAAGCCATTGCTTATCCATCTCCCTTTACCTAGAGCTTTCCTCCTTCTATTTTCATCAGGCAAACCTCCTCTCCATCCTTTAAGTTTCATTTCAAATGTCAGCTTTTAATGAAAGCTTTTCTGAGCTCATCCTCTGCAAACTAGACATGATTATTCCATGTAAACTTTAATCACATCTGGTCTGAATCTTCCTCGTGGTCGTAATCATACCCTGCCTTGCCTTGGATTCTTTTATTTATTTATCAACTCTTATTTTTTCCTCTCTCTTATAAGCTTTTTAAGGTGGAAAATATGTCTTAATCCTCTTTACACCTTCTGCAATATCTGGCACTTTGCCCCACACTTCAAAATGCTCAATAAAGGTAGTTGAATGTATCAATAACACTTTTTCTCTGACAGTTTGGGATTCACTATTCATCAATTTATTATCCCTGTATTTCCTCTCTCTCCCCTGCTCACAGAAGTCAACACAAAGTGACCTCAGCTATCTCTTGAAAATACCAGAAGATCAGAGGTTAGAAATTCGACACTCTGTTTGTAAAAGGTTGTCACCTCTCCTTCTCCCTAGGAGTTATGGGATTCCAGACCTCAAAAGCCCTTTACGTAATATTCAAGTCTGGGATTAAGTGAACTGCCCCAGGTCACATATCAAGTTAAGGGAAGACATAGGACTAAAATCTAATGTGAGGATGAAATCTTTCGTTGTTGAATTCTGTTGTTAAAGCTAGTGTCTGAATTTTTCCCTGTAGGTTGAGCTGACTTGTTCTGGGAATATGATTTTTAAGTATAAGCCTACAAATATTAATCTGCCAAAACAATATTTGTAAGAAACCTTGGATTTACTTATAAGTTGACTTACATAGCCAGCATATTCTACCCAATCCAAAGTTTCAGTGATGAATATATCAGGTTTCTATACAAACAAGCATATACTTGCTTGCAACAAAAACACTTTGGGTTCTGTTGGTGCTATAGAGAACATCCAGAGAAAAATGAAGTTCAAGTAGAAACATTTTGTTGATTTTATTCTCAGAAGAACTCAAGCACAAACCAAAGTGATAGATGAATAATGCTTCAAATGAAGTAAAAATAATGAATCAATAACATGACTGGCAAACCCTGGGGAATGGATCCGAGTTTTGAAAAATCTTCACAGAAGATTTTCTTCCAGGAAGCTATTGCAACTTCCAAACGCATTTATTATGGGCTCACTGTGATTTCTATGGAGTAGAAACTAAGCAATACCCTTTCTGCTCTCTTTCATTTTTCATGTGGTTGGCTATAACCTCATGTTCTCATGTTTAAGCATAACCTAAAAACGGTCTTCATCATGCTAAATTAAGACATTTTTATACCCTATGATTGTTTGATGTTCTAACATTCTTTTGCCCCCCAGTTAGGATGATCTTATGCCCCAAGGCTGTTTCTGGAGAGGTATTTCTCATGCTTCAGTTTCTTTGTGATGCCTGTGTGTTTCTTTTCAAGGTGATTATCCCATAGGTGAGCACAGGTGACACAGCTTCACACTCATGTTGTGAGGTTCAATACCAAATGCCTGGTGATTGTATCTGAGTATAAGAAAGGATGTTGGAGCCATTTAACAAAGCCTCCCAAGGGCCTACACAGCCAAAGAGAAGCAAATACTTGTGCTATTATGTGATAAATTCAGAACCCTGAACACACAACATCAGGGAAATTCAGATACAGGCAGATTTATCTTTTCAGATCTCTTTAGGTGATTAGAGGTCATAGCTAAGATTTATTGCATAATAAAAACAACTTTCAGTTCATCTATTTGTTATCCTGGACAGGTCTTTAAGGGAAAGTTCATATAAAACAGAAGATCAAGAAATTACATAAAGTATACAAATAAATGTAGATTATAAGGAAAATTCTTTTGGCTTGGAATAGATAAGAATTGACCAAGAAAGAATGAATGCATCTGGCATTGAATAGCAGGATAAGATGTAAATTCTTGTTGAAACAGGTATTGTCCCCTCAAAGCGGCTATCTTAGGAGACTATACATATTCCAATCATGCTGCTTTTGTTCCAAAAATCTCATCCTCTAAAATTGATTTCAGGGGCACAGTCTGTCAAAACCTTCATCCTTATAATTTGGGCTTGATTTTGGAAACAATCTGTGGCAGGAAAATGCTGGGGTGGCCCCCTGACCTCTGCTTCCTGATGTTCATACCTTTGTGCGATACTCTCCCATTGAGTGTGGGTAGGGTCTGGGGTTTGCTCCTACCCAATAGAGTATGGCAAAAATGATGGGTTGTACGTTATTACATGAACATAATTAGGTAACAGAACATTGTAACCCTTCTTGCTAGTAAATTCTCTCTCCATTGTTGGCTTTGAGGAGCCAAGTCTTTGGTTCCTCAAACAACAAGACTTTGAGAGGTCCATTTGGCAAGACCTGAGCATGGCTGGCTGGGAACCGACAGACAGCAAGCAACTGAAGCCCTCAATCAACAGCATGCAAGGACCTGAATGCTGCTGACAACCCCGTGAGTTTGGAAGCAAACCCAGTGTTATTTTACAGTTACACCTCATAGGCAGATACAAAAGTAAGATATTAACTATGAAGTACATAAACTCTATATTAAACTTCATTTCTTCAACTATATAATGAGGAATGTCAGAGCAGATCATTATTTCCCAAAGTATATTCCAAAGAATGTGGTACCCACAAGATGCTAAAAAAGTTGAGGAGGAGTCTCCACAATTAAATAGTTGTATGAATGTGGTACCCACAAGATGATAAAAAAGTTGAGGGAGAGTTTCCACAGTTAAATAATTGTATGCTGTTTGCAGCCCTCTGAGAAGCTCATATTCTGCATTAGTACATTAGAAGCTCTGAGAAGTCCTGCACTGGAGGCTTCTATGAAGCTCTGAACCCGGTGGCTTCAAAACTTTTTAACCAAATAACCTTTTTTTCTAAGAACACTTATTAATGTCTTCCAGGGCTCCAATTTCTACTCGGTAAATTCTCTGAATTTACCTCAAGCTTAATTTTTATTTCACAGGAGGTTAAAAATTAAGTTTGACCTATAAATTGAGTGAGAGGTAGTTTTCTGAAATTATACGGAACATAGGAGGCAATTGCAAAGGCCCCCAGGAGCACACATTGTCTCCAGGCTTTCAATCCATCAATTTTAGCTGCCCATTATCTCCTTGTTCTTTTCAAGGCACCTTGAGTTGATGATTTTGATGAATCTGAGGATGTAAAATAACATTTACAGATAATCAACACATTTCCAGAGCACAATTTCTTGGTTATTTTATTTATTCTACCAACTTGCTTCATGTAATCACACATTTGCCACAAAGGAAGAAAAAAAAAGGGCAAAGACATTTCATTTCTATTACACAAGTAGTCTGTGAAGTTCCCCCAAGCTGTTTTCTTATTTCAGCTAAAATAACCATGTTCAAAGGGTATATTAATCCCATTGACCTTTGCAAAGCTATTTAGAGAGATCCTGTGTTTTTTTTTTTCTTTTCTTTTTTTCCATATTGAAGTTTTTGGTGGAATTTCCTCACCCAATTCAGTTGTGAAGCCTGTAAAGTGGAGACAATAAAGTGGAGGCTTAATGATTCAGTTCATACTCCTTTATCAACTCACTGCCCACACAGCCAACTCATTAGTATCAAATAGAATAAAAATGCCTTCAGGAAAATCGTGGTTGCTACTTTCAAGCAGTTCTTTTGATCTATGAGTCATCTTTGCTCTGGCTCCAACTTTAGGCAAATAATTTAACTTTCCCTAGTCTTTGCTGTGTTAAGCCTCTGTTTCCCCATTTACAAAATGGGCCTATAATAATTCCCACCTTACAGAATTTGGAGAAGAGTATATCAGATAATGCTGGAAGACATCACTCAATTTGTCTATTCGAAAAAAGCACTCATGTGCCTGGAAATCTGCCTTTAGGGGTGTTACTGCACTTAATTGCTATAATAAAAGTATATAGTAGCTTCTATATACATGGGAAGCAGTGTAAAAGTTTTCCCTTTTTACTGTATCTATTATTCTTTGATTTTTTAATTATGACCTTTCTTGCAGGAGTGGGGTGGTATCGCATTGTGGTTTTGATTTGCATTTTCCTGATAGTTTGTGATGTTGAGCAATTTTCCATATGCTTGTTGGCTATCTGTATACCTTCTTTCAAGAACCATCGATTCATGTCCTTAGCCCACTATTTGATGGGATCGTTTGTTTTTTTCTTAGTGATTTGTTTGAGTTCTTTGTAGATTCTGGATATTAGCCCTTTTCTGGAGGTATAGATTGTGAATATTTTCTCTTTTGGTTGTCTTTTAACTCTGCTTATTTTTTTTTTTTTTTTTTTTTTTTTTTTTTTTTTTTTTTTTTTTCTGTGTAGAAGCTTTTTAGTTTAAGTGCCATCTATTTATCTTCACTTTTGTTGCATTTGCTTTTGGGTTCTTGGTCATGAAACCTTTGCCTAAATCAATGTCTAGAAGGGTTTTTCTGATGTTATCTTCTAGAATCTTTGTGGTTTCAGGTCTTAGAAAAGTTTTTGATCCATCTTGAGTTGATTTTTGTATAAGGCCAGAGATGAGGATCCATGTTCGTTCTTCTACATATGGCTTGCCAATTAATCCAGCATCATTTGTTGAATAGGGTGTCCTTTCCCCTCCCCACTTTATGTTTTTGTTTTCTTTGCCAAAGATCAGTTGACTGTAAGTATTTGGTTTTATTTCTGTTTTATCGATTCTGTTCCATTGGTCTATATGCCTATTTTTATACCAATACCATGCAGTTTTAGTGACTATGGCCTTAGAGTATAGTTCCTGAAGTTTGGTAATATGATGTCTCCAGATGTGCTCTTTTTGCTTAGTGTTGCTTTGACTATGTGGGCTCTTTTTGGGTTCCATATGAATTTTAGGACTGTTTTGTCTAGTTCTGTAAAGAATACTGATGGTACTTTGATGGGAATTGTATTGAATTTGTAGATTGTTTTTGGCAGTATGGTCATTTTCACAATATTGATTCTACCCAGCCATAAGCATGGAATGTGTTTCCATTTGTTTGTGTCATCTATGATTTCCTTCAGTAGTGTTTTGCAGTTTTCCTTATAGAGGTCTTTCATATCCTTGGTTAGGTATATTCGTAAGTTTTTGTTTTGTTTTATTTGTTTTCAACTATTGTGAAAAGGGTTGAGTTCTTGATTTGATTTTCAAGTTTATACACAATAGCAGAGCTACTGATTTGTGTGCACTAATTTTGCATCCTGAAATTTTGTTGCATTCATTTACAGTTCTAGGAGCTTCTTGGATGCATCTTTAGGGTTTTCTGGGTATACAATCATATCATCAGCAAACAGTGACAGTTAGACTTCCTCTTAAGGAAGTTCGTGGATGCCCTCTGTTCTGTCCATTTCTATCACTGACCTGAAAAATTAATTCATGTGAACATATCAGGGTTGCTAATAGATAATGTGTGGAGTCTCTGGATGAAACCTTTATCATTTAAAATGGGTCTACAAAGGAAAATAAATTATTCTACCAAAAAAAAGACATGCACTTGCATGTTTATCACAGCACTCTTCACAATAGCAAAGACATGGAATCAATCAAAGTGCCCACTGACAGTGGATTGGATAAAGAAAATAGGGTTTATATACACCATGGAATACTATGCAGCCATAAAAAGGAACAAAATCATGTACCTTGCAGCAACATGAATGCAGCTAGAGACCATTATCCTAAGCGAATTAATGCAGAAACAGAAAACCAAATACTGCATGTTCTTACTAAGTGGGAGCTAAACATCAGGTACTCACGCACATCAAGATGCAAAAAGAGACACTGGGAACTACTAGAAGGGAGAGAAAGGGAGAGGGAAAGGATTGAAAAACTAACTATTGGGTGCTATGCTCAGTCCCTGAGTGACAGAATCAGTCATACCCCAAAGTCCAGCATCACACAATATTCCCATGTAACAAACCCGCACATGCACCTCCAGAATCTAAAATAAAAGTTGAAATCATTTGTAATAAATAAATAAAGTGAGATTATTAGAGATGTTCCTTAATCCAGAGAATCATTCTGGTGGTGTGAATTTTAAGTACCTGTACAAAGCAAGGTTGTAAGAAATATATATTAGGGAAAATATGAAAATTTAGATGCTACTTCAGTCACTTAAAACTGACTCCTTCAGTATTAATGATTAATTTAAAAAAAAAACTGCCTCCTGTGTGTATGTGTATATGTGCACATGTGGTAGCACGGCGGTAGCATGGTAAGGTGTGATAACATGCTCTAATGATGTGAGGGTTAGGGAGAGAAGCTGCTAGTTTTTTAGTCAAAAGATTTCCTCTGAGTCTGCCAGAGAGAGACAGGGTGAACTTAAACCTGGCTTCTCTATCAGAGGCAGATATCTTTTTCTTTCCTCTTCCTTTTCCTAGTACTCAGGGAGGGTACATACCCAGTGTGCCAAGAAGAGTGTCTGGCACATAGTAGGCACTCCATAGTGTATTAGTCCTTCAGCAAGCATCCACGTAGCTCTTGTTTTATGCCAGGCACTGTTTATACACCAGAGAATAACACAGATGAAGACCTGTCTCTCCTGGTGCGCGCATTCTAGTGGGAAAGACATTAACTAGAGGGGAGGGAGTGAAGTGAGGAGGAGCCTTTAAGAAGTTCAAGTTGGGAACAAAAGGAGGTGAAAACAGACTGCATACGTGTAGCCTGCACTGTGTTCCCTTTCTCTGGGCCATATTCAGAATGTTACAGAACCATGATAGTTCTATGGCAGGCCAAGTTGGGGTATTTAAATTGTTTAAATTTAAGGGAATTGAGGCCGAGCATGGTGGCTCACACCTGTAATTCCATCACTTTGGGAGGCCCAGGCAGGCAAATCACGAGATCAAGACCATCCTGGCTAACACAGTGAAATCCTGTCTCCACTAAAAATACAAAAACTAGCTGATCGTAGGGGTGGGTGCCTGTAATCCCAGCTACTTGGGAGTCTGAAGCAGGAGAATCGCTTGAACCCGAGAGGTGGAGGTTGCAGTGAGCCGAGATCACGCCACTGCACTCCAGTCTGGCAACAGAGTGAGACTCTGTCTCAATTGGGCTAAGTTGAAGGAAAAACTTTCTTACTAGGATAGATTGCCACAGGAAGGTGCAAATTCCATTTCCTGAATAAAAATGGGTAATGAAAATCCAATTCTTACCAGGAACCATGAGTTGAAGAAAGAATGCTGGACAGGATTCTTTCGTAAGCTGGGAGACCCGTTGTACCGTTTATAAGCTGGGAGAACTTGGCCACGTCTCTCCACTACCATAAGCCTCAGTGTCCTCATCTGAAGAAAGAGAACGGAGTATTTGATGACCGCTGAATTCCCTTCCAATCCTGTGATTTCAATGACACCAAACTCTTCTGGTCGCTTCAAGTCCTCTACTTCTATATTTTCGTTCACTGCAGGTTTTCACTGGAAAAAATAGAATGTGTCACTTCTTGGAATATAGTTTTAGCCTCAAGATTTCCTAAAAAGTATAATCCACTATTGGGATTATCATTGTAAAGAGTCTGAGAGAGAAGACAGAGACAGAGCAGGGGTTGGGGGAAGAGGGAACACATATAACACCACCATGTTTGTGTATCGACAGGAAACTTTCAGTACATCTCCCACAGTCATGTGGGCCATCTCACTCACTGTCATAATACAGGTACATCAAGCTTTATACAATCTATACTGTTGAAAAGCAGCATGTAAACCCAATGTTGGTCATTTAAATTATAGAAATACACTAGAGAAATTGCTATTAAAAAGAATCTTTTAATGTCGTTTGTGATGCAAATGAATGCCCCATATTTCATTTTCATGACAATCTGGGTTTGTATTAATTTATGTTTTAAAATTATAGCCAATATTTACCAAGGGCCCACTCTGTGTCAGGCTCTGTGCCAAAAGGTTTGCATACAATATTGCATCTAATAGTAGCCTCACAAAATTATTTCTGATTATCACTATTTTACCGAAGAAGAAAATGCAGCTCAGAGAAATTGAGTGATGGATCCAAAGTCACACAGCTAGTAGAAAGAATGAGAAGACAAACCTACATTTATCTAATCTAAGAGCCTAAATTCTTAACCACTACTCTATACTGCCCAAAAAAAACTGAAGCAAAGTCTGCTCTAGGTACATTTGGATTCTAGGGTCTTACTTTGTCTTGCAGCTTCTATTATTATTATTTTTTTTTCTTGAGACTGAGTCTCGTTCTGTTGCCAGGCTGGAGTGTAGTGGCACAATCTCAGCTCACTGCCATGCTGCCTCCCTAGTTCAAGCGATTCTTCTGCCTCAGCTTCCCAAGTATCTGGGACTACAGGCACGTGCCACCATGCCCGACAAATTTTTTTTTTTTTTTTTTTTTGTATTTTTAATAGAGATGCAACTTCACCATGTTGGCCAGGATGGTCTGAATCTCCTGACCTCGTGATTTGCCCACCTCAGCCTCCCAAAGTGCTAGGATTACAGGTGTGAGCCACTGCACCCGGCCGTAGCTTCTATTTTTTTAGTCCAAGTCCCCACACCCCTTTCTCAGCTACTGAACCTTGTTTACAGGCCTGAAAAGTGGCCAGGGGTTTTCAGGCATAGATTCTGCTCTCAGAAGCCCAGGAATGTGAGCCAAAATAGGCCGTGGAAGGCTCAAAAGAGAGTGGCCAGGCCAAGAGAAGGCTCATAGCCATGTTATGCAGGGACAGTGGAAGAAGTGGACAGGCTTGGACTGGAAAGAAGAAGCCTCCAGGGAAACATGTGCTAACAGTCTTTTCACAGCTCAGCCGTCTCATTTGAAGAAGTTGCTTCAGCCAGAAGCAGCAGACTCAGTACATTCAGCAATGCAGATCGATTTTTAAAATACAGGAAGAAACAAAGCTGATCTGTAGCACAAAGTCATATATTTAAGTTTTAAAAATCTATGGCAAAAAAAGTACATGTTTTCAAAGACCTAGAAATAGAAATTCCATTTGACTCAGCAATCCCATTACTGGGTATAAATCCAAAGGATTATAAATAGTTCTATTATAAGGACACATGCACACGCATGTTCATTGCAGCACTGTTTACAATAGCAAAGACTTGGAACCGATCCAAATGCCTAACGATGATAGACTGGACAGGGAAAATGTGGCACATATACACCATGGACTACTATGCAGCCATAAAAAACGATGAGTTCATGTCCTTTGCAGGGACACGGATGAACCTGGAAACCATCATTCTCAGCAAACTGACACAAGAACAGAAAATCAAACACTGCATGTTCTCACTCATAGGTGGGTGTTGAACAATGAGAACACATGGCACAGGGAGGGGAGCATCACCCACGGGGGTCTGTCGGGGGGAAACAGGGGCGGGACAGCGAGGGTGGGGAGTTGGGGAGGGATAACATGGGGAATAATGCCAGATATAGGTGATGGGGAGGAAGGTAGCAAACCACATTGCCATATATGTACCTTTGCACATGTACCCCAAAACCTAAAATGCAATAAAAAAATATATTTTAAAAAAATAGTACATGTTTTACAAGAGCTCCACACAAATAGAAAAATATACATCATACACTTTAGGATGGTTGCCTATGCGGAAGAAGTAAGAGAGCTGGGAAGAGTCAAAAGGAAGAAGTAAGTGGCATTTGCCTTATTTTGCCTCATGCATGAGGACCGCATGTGTTAAGCCCCAGGAAATAATGCCAGGATCAGCAGATGAAACTCAAAGAGCAGTATTCAAAATAATCCCAAGCCCACACACTTTACACTCTAAGACACCATTGTCTCTGGCCCGAACTTTCGCCACAGCCTCTGACTCCTCTCCCTAAGCTCACTCTTTTCCCATACAATCTATTTGCAGAGCAAATTTTCTATAACTTAAGCCAAACCATACTAGGACCCAATAGTGACTCCTTATCTTGTTTAGAGTAAAATCCAGTATCCTTACAAAGGTTCCCAAGGCCCCACAGGTCTGGCTTCCATGATCTGGCTCCCATTCCTTTTCTAATCTCATATCTCACCATCCTCCCCTTTGCCTTCCCCATTCCAACCACACTGGCCTCTTCACTGCTCCATGAACCTGCCTCAGGGCCTTTGCACTCACTGTTTCTGCTGCTGGAATGCTCTTCCCCTTGCTACTCGCATGGCTCATTGAGGACTCCACTTGAAAGCCAGTTGTCCGTGAGGCATTTCCTGACCACACTAGTTAAGACTGCAAGCGTCTGCTCCAGCATTCTCTTTCTTTCTTACTTACCCCTTTCATGATCTTCATTTTACTTGCCTTTATTCTGTCTCTTGCTTTGAGATTGCTGTCTATTTTGTTCACTGTTATATCCTCAGAACTTAAACAATACCTGGAACATAGTATGCACTCAATAAAAGCATTTGAATTGATTTTTGTTCAATGTAAAAAATTTCCTAGATTTGTCCATAAATGAAATGAGATATTTTATAAGATAGTGAGCTCCCCATCTCTGGATGTATTCAAGACTGTGAATGCATTCAAGATGTATTCAAGGCTGTGATCTTTTGGTAAAGATACCAAAAAGAGGATTCAAGCACTAGGTATTTGATTGAACTAGATATTAACCCAAGTTCCTGCCAACCTTGAAATGTCATAGTTCTGTGAATCACCACAAAGAGGTTAAGACTCTTTAAACTGGACCCAGGGAGGTCAGCAAATGCTTAAGAAACCAGGTTCATATTTTCTCTAATCTTCTCTGACTAGTGAATTGAGCACCAGTAGCTTTTGGTTTGAGGGGACAGGGATTATGTTGTTTTTCATCTCTAATGTGAGTCTTTTAAGTCCCACGAATCTATTTGGGAACATTTTCTCTTGAATACAAAAAAGCAGCATACATCTAATTGCAAACGAGAACTATCAGAACAAGCTCGTGTTATCAAATAACTGTCTGATCTGAAAAAAAAAGTCATCATCTCACGTAATTTAAATTCTTGCCCTTTGCTCCCTTGTGTATATTTTTGCATTAAAAAGTCCTCTTAAAATTAGTTCAATTCTTCCCTTTTGGATGGATTATAAAACAAAAACATGAGAGGATTATAAAGAGGATGAGAATGATTGATAGTTGTGATTTTTTTCTACAGAGTTTCTTGATTTGATGTGTGCAAAGAAAGTTCTCTCCTTTGGAAAGACCAAGCGAATGTATGGCCTAGGGTCTGTACAAACTAGTGATGTCACCGTCCTCCAGAGAAGACAACACTTTGATATTGGGGGAAGACCCCATAAGAGCCGAGGGAAGGCTCTAAGGCCTCAGTCTGTTCTCATATAAATATTGAATTAGAAAAGAATTAGAGATATACTACATAGTTATTCCTATATATAATCATAAATAATCACATAGCTATTCACATGTAATCATAAATATATGCATATATACAATCATATAATCTTTAATTTTACTAGTTAGTCTCAGGTCATGAAGTATGGAACTGAAGTGGCATTGGAAAAAGAGGTGACCCTAAGGCAAGATGCTCTAAGTCCTCTTTCACACCCACATAAGGGTTGCCGGAGTGCGCCGCAGCTGTGAAAGCGCCCGCTGTTTAGCCAGCTAGGGAAGAAGATGTCCAAGGTGGCCGAGATGTCTCCTTCCTTGGGGGAGTGAGGAGAAAACTCCACTCTTCCAAGCTCTTGTGGTAGGCCTGGCATATGTCAGGGAGGCCCGTGGACATCCAGGGGCTTAATTGTCTCTATGTGATGCTGTGCTTCAGCGGTCACGCTCCATGTCGACTTTCATGTTCCACTTCTGCACCTGGTTCCTCTCTTTCTTCTAAGATAAGAATTACTAATAGTAACATAAATCTTAGTGACCTTGCTATTTCTTGACAAGTATGAAAAAAGTGCTGACACATTAAGTTTTCTCCTTGCCTCAGATTCTTGAAAATCCTGAGCCCCTGTCTCCAAGACACATGATTTACCTGACGCTACCACTGACCACTATTACCTCACCCTACCTACCCTGCCATCTGCTTTGTCCTCCATAAAAGAGTGTCCAGGCACTCAGGGCCACCACCGGCCTCTGTGCTTTGGTTGGCAGTGGACCCCTGGGCCCAAACTCTCTTTTCTCTATCTCTGTGTGTTGTGTCTTTATTTTTACAGTTTCTCATCTCCACACCTGTAGAGAGGGACTCACAGGACCATGTAGGGCTGGACCCTACACTTTGATTTTATAAGTATTTTTTTTACAGTGATAAGAAAATTGCAGGACCCAAGAGACAGAGACCCATGCTTTACATCCTATAAAATGTGGTCTGAAGTATGATTTAGAAATTTTCTGCCCTCCCCTTGTCTCCACTGGAAAGTGGGATTCTTTAATTGTGTGAACAATTCAAGGATCCTGTGGGTGACTGGATGAAGGGCAAGAGGAGTGGTCCTCTGTTCCCTGAAGCCATAGTTCTGAAGGCAAGCTACATCCTATTGACAGCAGAGGAGGTGTTCCCTCCCTGTTTACAACTTTCCTTGGCATAGAGACAGGGGACCCGTGGGAACATCCAATTACATGTTTATTTCCCTTTAATGGCAGTGAAGGGCAGGTTTCTCCTGCTACTTTTACAGTCCTTTCTAAACAAAGAAGGGGCTCTGAGTTTAAGATTTCTCAGGCATTACATTTTCCTCCTGCTGCCAATTTGTAGTTTATTTCTGAAGAGAAGCCCACAGGTGTACCATAACTGAGACAAACAAGTGCCAATAATTACCATTTGTTTAGCTCATCCCCTGCCAATGTAGGCATACATCAGGGGAATTTTTTCACTGATTTTTCCAACATTGGGCTGCATAGCAGCCTATAGAGTCACTGTTCCTCTTCCTGACATTTCCTTGTTTGTGCTCCCCACACCCATTCTGTCCCCTACGATGGAGCAGTTCTTTATTCTGCAGAACATGTGCTTTATTATAGAGATCGAGCACACTAAAAGAAAAACCTTCAACAGCCTCTCAACAGCAGGTCCTGGGCACCTCTCTGTGCCTAGCACTGCAGTCAGTGCCGAGGTAAAGATGGGGGTTGATGGTGGGCTGGGGAAGGCAGGCACTGTAAAGGGAGACACGTTTGTATTCATATGGAGCTCACAATCTATTGGGCAGATGAGATTATTTTTATAAAAGAAAATAATTAAAGAATAACATAATATAAAGAATGCATAAAATGGAAAAGCAGAGCATATGGTGTTTCATGCCGTAAAGACAATGAGTATGGGCCAGGCGCGGTGGATCACGCTTGTAATCCCAGCACTTGGGAGGCCGAGGCGGATGGATCATCTGAGGTCAGGAGTTTGAGGCCAGCCTGGCCAACATAATGAAACCCCGTCTCTATCAAAAATACAAAAGTAGTAGGGCATGGTGGTGGGCACCTGTAATCCCAGCTACTTGAGAGGCTGTGGCAGGAGAATCGCTTGAATCCCAGAGACAGAGATTGCAGTGAATCAAGATCACAACCTAGCACCCCAGCCTGGGCGACAAGAGCAAAACTCCATCATGAAAAAAATAACAATGAGTATGTTTGGCACTAAAGAAGACAAGATGTGTGTGGTTTAACCTGGACTGGGCCTTGAATGACAGAAGAAAGAAACAGAAAAGCTCACAAGATCAGTCTCTATATAAGCCAAGCCAGTCAGCTGGCCCACTCACTCTGCCTTTCCTGTTGGCCTCCTTTCTGCGCTGTAACCACAGCTGCAGAAGGCCCACAAATAACTTCCCGGGAATTAAACAGGCCAGATGTTTTGGTCCCACTGGATCGTTCAACACTTAAAACCCAATTCTCAGAAAACACAAAATTAAACTGCTGCAACTAAGCCAACAAATTCTCCCTTTGCTACAGATTGCTGGGTAGACTTCTACACAAACATCTGTGAGTACCTTTTCTGCAAAGGAAGAGTTTTAAGCAGGAAACAATTAGCAAGAAACTTTGGAAGCAAGTACAAGAGCAGAGCAAAAAGGCCCAGTCCCAGAAAAGTACAGAAGGAGTTGGTGCTCAAATCCAAAGCAGAAGGAATCAAGTCTCCAAGCACAATGCAGCCCCGTTCTGGGGATGGGTCTAACAGTCTCTTCTTGTTAAAGGTTTTATATCCAGGAAGTGCAATCTTCAGACCCCATGAGACAGGCCCTGGCTCCATGACCAAGGGTACCTTCTTTAACCTCATATGGAAAGCAAAACAATCCTACCTACTTTGAAGAGCCTGAATTTTGGATATAGGGTCTTCGTACAGAGCCTGAAACAGAATTAATCAAGTGGAGTTTATTATTACCATGGTTAATAATTTTAGTATCACCCTTCTTCTCTATCAAAGCTTCTTATTTCTTTCCTACTTTTTTTTTCTATACTCCAATAACTAGAAAGTTACATACTCAGATCCCCATTGGGTTTTCTTCTCCTGTTAGTGCTTTGGGTCATCCTGGTTTAATCAGTCCTTTTAAAGAATCACCAGCCATTCTTCTGGCTGACATTTTAATCAGGTTTTCCCAAGAATCCCAAAGGAGGGGGAAAATGGAATTGCAATGAAAAAAATCCACTTTTCTCTACATGCCTGTAAATTATAACTCTGCAGCCGCCTCAGAAAAAGAACAAAAGACACATGGTGGAACATTTTTCTGGCTGAAAAAAATTGACAAAACCATGGAAGCAAATTCTTTGCAGTATTGATGGGGGTGGAGGGCAGAGACGGGGAACAAGTGCAATTCTGCAGAATCGTGTCCTCACAATTACTCTAACTCAATACTGAAAGTGTTCGCCGGACACCTCTGGGGGAGGAGGAAAATGTCTGCTTCTCTCCACAAAACCTTACAAAGATAGAAAAGAGGAACGCCTTTAAGAATCCAAAAGAGAAGATAATATTCAATGACGCAAAATATTCTACTACTCACAGTGTTTCTCCTTGAGGAACGCTTTCCAGCCCTGTGGTCAGGTTTCCCCTTCAAATCGTCCTGAAGATCGCTCTAAAATGTCTGTTCTAGGGATGTGAGTCGGTATGACTGCTGCAATGGAGGAAGCAGCGGATCAGGAGCTAGGCAGCCTGCGCTGGCATCTTAGCTCACCACTTCTCTACTCTGTCCTTTGGCAAGTTACTTAACCTCTCCAAATCCACAGTCACCTTGTCTGCAAATCGGAGATACCAACATTACCTTCTAGTTCAGGCTGTGTGGGGGTTAAGCAGAGTAATGTATGCAAAGAGCTCAGCACACTGCCTGGCTCCTGGCATGGAAAGCACACTTATTCATCAGTGCTTGGTGGTGAGGTGCAGGGGCAGAGGTAAGAGGAGGTAGCAATTAGGAAGCAAGACCGAGCATGACGTCCTGACAGTGCCTGCAGCTCCCATCCTCCCTCTGCCCCTCCCTATACCATGTTTATTGCACCCCAGACTGGAGCTATTAACCAACTAGTAACAACTACCACTTGTATGAACTTTCTAGAGCTGCCATAACAAAGTTCCATAGACTGGGTAGCTTCGACAACAGCATGTATTGTCTCAGGGTTCGGGAGCCTAGAGATCAAGGTGTGGGCAGGGTGGGTTCCTTTGAGCGCTATGAGGGAGAATCTGTTCCATGCCTCTCTCCTGGCTGCTGGGGTTTGCTGGCAGTCATCAGTGCCCTGGGCTTGTAGATGCACCACACCGATCTCTGCCTTCATCTTCACATTGCGTTTTCTGAACATGCATGTGCCTATGTCCAAATTTCCTCTTTTCCTAAGGACAACAGTCATATTGGATCCAGGCCTGCCAAAGTGACCTCATCTTCACTAACTACATCTACAACAACCTGCTTTCTAAAAAGGTCACATTCCAGGGTACTAGGGTTAGGTCTTCAACACATAAATTTGCAGGAGAAAGAGAGGCATGACTTAATTCATAATGCCACTTATTAGCCCTGTGACTCTGGGCAAGTCACTTAGCCTCTGTGCCTCAGATTCCTCAGAGCTAGTGCAAAGACTGCTGCAGAGCACGTTACACTCCCCACATCATCTTGGGTCTTGTCAGAGTCGTGCTGGTGGCCTGAACTTCCACGGCCTGAAGGCTTTCTCTGGGCAGCCAAAGTCCTTCTGCCCGTGCCACACCAGGCTGAGAGTTCTGGAGGACTAATACTCACAGGGGTTATTCTCCCTTAAAACATCTCAGTTTCCTCAAACTGACTTCAAGTTCCTACCTGCATGACTGATCACTGGAGAGGCAGCAAAGTGTAGTGTTTAGGATCATGAGCTGTGAACGAAACACACCTGAATTCCCTTCATGGTCCTACCACGTTCTAGCAGTGTGATTTTGGGCACGTTGCTTGATCTGACTAAGCCTCAGCTTCTACCTCTGGAAAATGGGCATAATGATAGCTTTTCTCTGAGAACTGGATAAGATAAAGCAGGTATAGCCAATACGATTAATAAGAGCTCATTAAAAGTTATTTATGATTCTTATTCATTTATTTATCTTTTTTATTCTGTAACGATGGGTCTGGGCATGCCTATGACATCTTTCTCTTCCTCGTGGCCTTCTCATTGCTACCTCTACTTCCCTCTAACATGCCTGCCATGCAGTAGGCACTCAATAAATGCTTCAAAGAGTGAATGAATAAATAAATGATGCGGGAAGATTTAAGTTATTACTATTCACATTTTATATTCTGCTGTTTCCAGAAAGGATTTGAGCAGGTTGAGGAGTTACGTGAGTCAGAGTTTATATATTCTGACACATAAACCCTGGAAGGTAAAACATACAAGCAACGATTCCAGAGAGCCCAAGATTGGGAGCATTAATTAATTAATGCTGACTCTCCCTGCCTGAGCAAAAGCCTCAGGCTAATAACATTCTGAAATTGCTTAAAAGCAGTTATAGTCACAAAACCAAAGCATACCAAGAGTCCACTGGGAGCTCTAATAACATTACACCTGAGCTCTTTATGTCAGGAGGGAGCTCCAGAGACCACTCATGGACTGAAGCAAGATGGGGAAAAGCCACACTCAGCAAATAGCACACCATTAACTTGGTGTGTGTGGATGGTACCCAGAGAGGCAGTAATTGAGCCAATAAAAAAAATCAGAGTGGATAAACAGGCCGAAATTGGGGGAGGGGACACATAAAACTGTGGGCTCCTGAGGAAACTCAGAGTGAGACAAGTTGGAATATGTGGGTCACTATGGAAGCATTTTTAAGACAATACACATTGAATCAATGGTAATAGTAGCGTTCAAATAATGTGATAGAGTGGTTGTCATTTCATTGAAATAATAGCTGAAGTGCACCGTGTGCTTGCTATGTTCACCACACTGTCCTGGGCACTTTAACTGTGTTTAGTGCTCATTTAAATCCCCCACAACAGCCCCACAGGGTGGGTTGCATTATTATTCCCAAATTACATTTGAAGGAACTGAGGCACAGAGAGGTTATATTAGTCTGTCCTCATGCTGCTAATAAAGACATACCTGAGACTGGATAATTTATAAAGAAAAAGAGTGGACTTACAGTTCCACATGGCTGAGGAGGCCTCAAACTCATGGTGAAAGGCAAAGGAGCAGCAAAATCATGTCTTACATGGCGGCAGGCAAGAGCATGTGCAGGGGAACTAGCCTTTATAAAACCATCAGATCTCGTGAGACTTATTCACTATCATGAGAACAGCAGGGCAAAGATCCACCCCCACGATTCAGTTACCTCCCACTGGGTCCCTCCCACAACATGTGGAAATTATGGGAGCTACAATTCAAGATGAGATTTTGGTGAGGGCACAGCCAAACCATATTAGAGGTTAAGTGATTTGTTATTTATGTATTATCTCAGTCCTCATCACAATGCTTTGAAGGAGTTATCATTACTTGTCCTTATTTTATACATATGAAAACTAAAGCACAAGGCTGGGCACTGTGGCCCACACCTATAATCCCAGCACTTTGGGAGGCCAAGGCAGGTGGATCACTTCAGGCCAAGAGTTCAAGACCATCCTGGTCAACATGGTGAAACCCACCTCTACTAAAAATAGAAAAATTAGCCAAACATGGTGGCACACACCTGTGGTTCCAGCTACTTGGGAGACTGAGGCAGAAGGATCACTTGAGACTGAGAGGCAGAGGTTGCAATGAGCTGAGATCACACCACTGCACTCCAGCCTGGGTGAACAGAATGAAACCCTGCCAAAAAAATAAATAAATAAACTGAAGCACAAAGGTTAATAATTTGGCCAGGGTCACACAGCTAGTAAGTATTAAACCAGGGTTCACAGCCAGCCAACTGAACCCAGAGTCGGTTGCTATGTGAACTATATTTAGAAATATATTTAGATTCACCTCAAAGACTATGTAGCATGAAATTTTGGTTTTGTACTCAGTAATAATAGCAAACACTTATATAGAGCTCACTATGCGCCAGGAACCATTTTAGCACTTTTAATAAGTAATTTATCCTTACAACAGCCCTCTGACGGAGGTAGTATATTATCCCCACTTTACAGATGAGGAAACTGAGGAAGAGAATTGAAGGGCCTGACCCAGAGTCACAGAAAACAGTGGAGCCAGAGGTTTTGGATCCAGGCTTCTGGGCCCAGAGTCTGTGTTTTTAACCACTCTGCTCTCCTGCCTAAGAATGATGAGTTCATCTATTGTGGACAATGTTGTGATCAGGAATAGTGAAAAGGAAAACAGCAACAACAGTGAGTTTCCTTAAAGTCTCATCTTATCACAGAAGAGTATTCACATCACCATTATGTTTCAATGCCAAGAATTTCTCTTAAAATTGCTAGTCTATTCTTTCTTTCTCCTTTTCTCTCTTTTTCTAAAATCTCTTCCTCTTTCTGTCTCTTTCATTTTTTCTTTCTTTTGCTGTTTCTTTCTTTCTCCTTTTCTCTCTTTATCTAAAATCTCTTCCTCTTCCTTTCTCTCTTTCATTAAAAAAAAAAATTGTTAGTCTAATCTGAGAGAAATTGTTCTTGTTCCCAAGAAAAAGGAAACATATGAATAGAAGCACAATGGTGTGTTTCCGACCACAAGAAGATTCAGAGACAGGGCCATGTTGCATCCCACACACTTGTCATCTCCATCCCGAACCACAAAGCCGTGTGCCGCCGGCAGGTGTGTAGCAGCCATCAGGACTGTTGATGTCGCCCGGGGGGAACTAGAACCGCAGTTCCACTCCACCGTTCCCCTGCCTTTGGAGAGCAGGCCATTGCTTTAGTTTTTCTATACCCTGCTGTTTCTTTTCTGTACATGCTATTGTGAGAAGAGGCGCATAAGGAGATGAAGCTGGGCCACGCTGGCCTGTTGAGAATACCTTTTGTAGCTATCCACAAAATGTGAATATGAATATGCTTGCCCCTGCCGATGACTGTACTGATGGGGGATCCTTCTGAGCTGTAAGTGCTGCCTGCTCTCCCTGCTGCTAAAACATCTCCATCTGCAGCGTGGGGTGGGGAGAGGCAGTCACAAAACATCAAACAGAATGGCTGGAAAGGACTTGTCTCTTTTTGTATTCATGTTCATGCCAGGAGTGTTGACTGGGCATAGAGGCCTGTGTGCTCCAGTGGTGGTGTCTGTCCCACAGACAAGGTTTTTGACCCACGGGGTAGCCCATACTCTTGAGACCATCCTGTTTTCCTCCATGATCCCTGCCTGCTAAACCTGGTAAGATGAAGTCCTATGCAGAGAGTGCCTCTGTCTGCAAATCAAAGGAAAAGCACCAGCATCCAGACCTGGGGGGCCTCCCCTGGCTTTCCATGTTATCTCAACACACATCAATCACACTGTATTGAAATTCCCATCGAACACAATGGCAGGTCTCACCCAATAGGCAGTGCTGTCTTTGTGATCAGAAAATACGTGTTGTTTCCTTTTGTTTCTGCAGAACTTGGCTGTCAGCTAATGTAAAGCACTCAGTGCATATCTGACGATTCTGGGCAGTGACTCAGTCTGGACTGGTAGCAGCAGTAACAGCTAATGTTAAAAACAAAACAAATGGGGACTTTTCATCATCATTCATTGAAAACTTGTTTACTGTACTGGACATTTTGATATGAATTAGCTCATTTTATACTCACAAGCAGCCCTATTATATAAGAAGCATAAATCTTATTTTGTCAATGAGGGAATGGAGGATGGGGGAGGTTAAGTAACTTTCCCAAGACCACAGAATTAGTCAGTTGTCCGAACTTGGATTTGAAACAAGGAAATTTGATTCCAGCTTCTGTGAAATTAAACACACTTCTCTTAGCCCCTTAAGATGTAAGTTTCATTTTGCCATTTTGGGATTTTTCTTCTTCTTTCTCCTACCCCACCCCTCTTTTTTCTTTGGTGTTCTTTTCAGTCAACTTGACCTAAAACTGGTTGGAAGGTGGAGTACAGACCATCCTTAGTCCTGACCCTAAACTTGGTCCCAGATCCTCTCTTCCAGACAACACCAGATGGGCCTAGGTTGGAAAATCTTGGTCCTGATTGGAATTCATCTCTGTGCTTGAGGGAGCACCCCCCTGGCTGAAGCATATGCTTCAGACTCTGAAGAGTGGCCCAGACTCTGCCACAAGCCCACGGTTGACCTTGGACAAGTTTCTAACCTCTGAGACTTAACCTACGTAAAACATGAGAATAGGTCAGGCACAGTGGCTCCTGCCTGTAATCCCAGCACTTTGGGAGGCCAAGGTGGGCAGATCATTTAAGGTCAGAAGTTCAAGTCCAGCCTGGCCCACATGGTGAAACCCCATCTCTACCAAAAATACGAAGATTAGCTGGGTGTGGTGACGCGTGCCTGTAATCTCAGCTACTAGGGAGGCTTAGGCAGCAGAATCGCTTGAACCCAGAAGGCAGAGGTTGCAGTGAGCTGAGATCATGCCACTGCACTCCAGCCTGGGTGACAGAGTGAGATTTCATCTCAAAATAATAAATAAATAAACAAACCTGAGAATAATAATTCCTACCCTACATTTTTTGAAGGTTAGTTTCCAGAAGACTGATAAAGGCCAATGTGTATAAGAGTGTTTCAGACATTGTGAAATACTCTGCCAGCATGAGAAGGTGGTGATGTCCATATTCCAATGGTTCTTATTTAGGTCATTGAGGGAGATAGCATTTATTCACTTAATTTTTTAATCTAATAAAGAGGAGTGGGAAAGAAAATCTCCTACCTCTGAGAAAGAGAGAGATACACAGAGATGGAGAAGAAAACACAAAGAGGGACTGAGAAACGGAAGAAAGAGAAAGGCAGGGGAGAGATGAGACAGGCAAAGAGGGAGGGGAATCACAGACTGAGGAAATCAGAGACAGAAGGTGAGAGAAACAAGGTCAGAGAGAGAGCAGAGAGAACCCAAGGCTAAGACTAAGTTTCACAACTATTCCATTAGGTGCAACAGGTAAATTGCCTCCAAGATTAAGCACACACCTAATATTAATAACTTAATTATTTTTTCCTCCAACTGGCTGACCTTTAACTTCCTTCTCCTTAGCTGTTCCTCCCCATTGCACCACATTAATCACTCACATCAACTAATCACTTAAGTGTGCACCAGGCAGGAGGGGCTCCGTTTGCAAGAACCAGATTGCCAGTGAAGAAGCCATTTCAGCTGCACACAGCACCTGCCACTTGCACCTAGTTTGTGACAGGCATTTTTCCATGCTAGGTCTCCTGGTGTGTCCACCTGCTCAGCATCTTAACCTCACTGCTACCCCCAACCACTGGGCTGTCACGTTGTGCACTGAATAGGCTTGTCACTGAACTGGTCCAGGTAAATTGGATGACAGCCCAAAAGCTCCAGCCAGTGCTCAGGTGAGGTGAGGTCTAATCAAAGAAAACTCTTTCTTTATACTTATGCAATACTTCTGACATCACGTGTGTTGGTTTTCCACCAGGCAATTCTCTAGTTCTCTGCAGACACCAACTGGGTGTCCTACAATTTAATTCTGACACTACTCAGGGTTCGTGTAGACCTCACAGGTTAAGGATTCAGTCCCACAAGACTACCCCTACTTCAGATACCAGTCCCCAGCCCAGGCATCCCAGACTTCTGGCCAGTAAATCGGGGGTTCCCATGACCCCTGCCTCTGGCTTGGTAATTTGCTAGAAAGCTGACAGAACTGAGGAAAAGTTTACATTCTTTACTTTTACTGGTTTGTTATAAAGAACAAAACTCAGGAGCAGCGAATGGAAGAGATGAATAGGGTAAGGTACGGGACAGGGGTGTAGAGTTTCCATGCTCTCTCTGGATGCAAAACGCTCCCAGCACCTCCACACGTTCACCATTCCAGAAGCTCTCCAAACCCCATTTAGGGCTTTTATGGAGACGTCATTATGTAGGCATGATTAACTAAATCTTTGGTTATAGGTGATTAAGCCAAGTTCACCTATAACTATAGCAGACAGTTCTTCCTACATTCATCTCCCCTCTCCTGCTTGGGGGTGGGGCTGTATGTTCTAACCCTCTAACCATATGGTTTGTTGCCCTGGTCTGTGACTCCTCCCAGAGTCACTGCGTTAGCATAAACTTGAGTGTGGTTGAAAGGAGCTTATTATGAATGGATGTCCCTCTCACTCTCAATCTCTCAGGAAATTCCAAAGGTTTCAGAATCTCCGTGCCAGAAACCAGGGGTGAAGACCAAACACATATTTCTTATTCTATCACAATATCACAAATATCAGCCTGCCAAAGGCCTAAGAATGATACACCCACTTCTGACAAATGACAGTGATGTTCCCTTCTGCTTTACAGATAAAGGCCAGGGCCCACATTTGTGGTGGGAACATTAGTCCTTAATCCCTAATTGCCAGATGATTTTTCCAGCTACCCGCTCCTGCTGTTGTGCAAATCATCTTGAAGATTGCTTATTCAGGGCACCCTCTTCATGACCTCCACTAACATTGTGAAAAGAAAATAAATCTCAGGGCCCCAAAATCACTGGGTCAAGGGAAAAGTCAGGCTGGGAACTGAATCAGGCAAAGCTCCCTCCCAATTTATTGCTAAATAAGATAGCTACAAAGAAAAAAAAAAACTACACACCTCCCTCACAATCTGCCCACAAGGAAATTCCCTGCAGACAAAGGACAGATAGAACTCCAAGTCATCCCTCTGAGACTCACCTGAGACAAATGCATGTCTGATTACTTCCTCTGCCCCATTGTTTATGTGAAAATGCAGATTGACTGAACCAGACTAAATTCTGTATTTAGTAGAAGGCTGATCCAGAACTCAAAAGAATGCAACCTTTTGTCCTTTCTCTACTTCTAATGGAAGCCCCCACTTCACGTTGTCCCACCTTACCAGACAGAACCAATGTACATATTACACATATTCATTGATGTCTCATGTCTCCCTAAGCTGTATAAAAGCAAGCTGTACCCTGACCACCTTGGGCTCGTGTCATCAGGACCTCCTGAGGCTGTGTCACAGGCGAGTCCTCAACCTTGGCAAAATAAACATTCTAAATTGACTGAGACCTATCTCAGACATTTTGGGTTCACAGTATCCCTCTTAATCCCCAGATGGAAGTGAATAGCCACACACCTTCTATTTGTCTCTTGCATTGCAGTTGCCCTGTCACACAGATCTTGCTCCTCACAGCACTCCTGTCATGCTGATAAGAAAGGTAAGGCTCGGAGGAATCCATAGGCTGCCAATTAGTACTTGTAGAGCAGCTGCTGTATGCCAGGTCCTGTCTGAGGCCATCCACAAGCCACCGCATGTATGCCTCTGACCCCCGTGGCAGGTAGTTATGATTTACCCCCAGTTTTCAGGTATGGACACTGGGATTCAATGGGTTTAGTGGCTCAAGCATGGTCGTGTGGTAACTAGATAGCCAAGGTTGGGACTGCAACTTTGACTCTACATTCAGGCATAGCAGACAGATCTTCCTACGTTCATCCCTAAAGGATTTCAAATGTAGATTTGTTTATGAAGAGAAAAAAGCTCACAGTGGGTAAATCAGGTTTGTGCTGGCCAGTAAGAGCTTTAAAAACAAAAATCCGGTCCTATTTGTCTACAATGAACAATATTTTTATATTTGCCACATGCCCTCTCGGTGTCTTCAATAAGATGGAAATACTGGCTGCTTCCAGAAGAGACTTCTAAGAAATCCAAAGCCCACTTGTACCAGTATCCTTACTACAGGTGTCCTGAACAATGAAAACTGCTTTCCTAAGTGAAGCTAGACTCGAGTGATTTGTTCTACTCTGTTACAGTCATCCAGTCTGTAGAAGTGTTAGCGTGACTCTTTTCAAAGTTCCAAAACAACCCAAGGAGATAATAAAACACCATCCTCTGTACTGAAGTCTGAGATTCACTAAAGCTGAAGACTGCAGATTGTGGTGTTTGATTGCCCTAAATGAAAATGTTGGAAGATAAAGAATCCCCTTGGCTCTAACCTTTAAGAAGCAAATCATGCCCAGAGGCAAGGAACTGCAGCCAGTCTAATATATTTTCCCTCTGCCAAATTCCACATTCTGCAAAAATTCTCTTCTTCTTAACTGTGTTAGTGAAGAAAACAATCAGGAGGAAAATGCTGGGTCCATCCTGAGGGACCGAGAGTGCAAAACAAAAACTCTAAGTAGTTCAGTTCCCAGACTTAAATGGTTGACCCTTTATTCTCTGTGTGATATTCATGCATCTTGATGTTCAAAGTAAAAGTTGGTTCTAATGAACGATGAATTGTGTTGTTAGTCTTATATAAGGCAAGGCCTTTCTAACCACTTCCAACCACAGGGCCTTTGTTTTAGGAACCATCTGGAAGAAGTTTTTTGGATAGTAGCACCATCTGAAAGGATCACCACCTCCCTCTAACACCTAAATACAACAATGATCCTTCTTTCTCTTCTTAACTGAATTGAATGGCTACCCCATTTGACATCCTTCAGTTCCCATGTGACTTTAACAGAATGATTATAAAGATTGTTACTTGTGCAAAAAATATGCAAAGATTTCTTCAATTTTCTCATGGGTCTCTATTAATCCTTTGATATTCCTATCATGCTTACTTGGGGCATTTTTCTAGTTATTATGGCTATGTAACAACTTTCCCCAAAACTTAGTGGCTTAGAATATCACCTCTTTTGCTCACAAATGGGCAATTTGAGCAGAGCACAGTGGGAATAGATCATCTGTTCTCTATTCATCCCTAGCTGATGGAGTCAGTCTGGGAGCTCTGTTTCCTGTTGGCTTGTTAACCCATACATCTGGCATTTCATCTGGGAAGACTCCAACAGCTGGGGAACAAAACAGCAAGCACTCCTTAAGCATCTTTCTTCATTTCTCTCTGATCTCACCACATGGTCTTCCCAGCATGGCAGCTTCAGGTGGGCCCCTGAAAGAGAAGACAGAGCCATTTCACTTCTATAACCTAGCTTGTGAAGTCATACAGCATCACTTCTGCCATACTCTCTTCTTTGGAAACAAACTAAAGCCAGCCCATTTTCAAGGATAGAAAGATTAGGCTCTACCTGTTGTGGGAGGAATGTCAAATAATTTGCGGGCATGTTTTAAAACCACTGAAAGCATCTATTATATCATACTGTTGATTATCTCTTCTGATTGTTAGCTGGTTCAACTTCACCAGATCTATTTGCCATTGGTTTTATGGAAGTTTGGTATGTCAGTTCCATGAAGGCTGGAATAGTCAAGGTTAATCTCTAATACTTAGTACCTAGTAAATGTTACCCAATTTGGATAATCAAGTAGGTACCCAATAAATATTTCTTAAATTAATTACTGATTCCACAGTTCCCCAATATCACTTTAATTACCTTCATGAAATCTTGCATCCTTTAAAAACTTTGCAGTTTTCCAAGGACAAACCAAACCCAAAGCTAAGAGAAGAAAAGAAATAACAAAAATACAAAAATCAATGAAACAAAAAGTTGGGCCAGGTGTGGTGGCTCAAGCCTACAATCCCAGCAATTTAGGAGGCTGAGGTGGGTGAATCACTTGAGGTTAGGAGTTCAAAACCAGCCTGCCAAACACGATGAAACCCCGTCTCTACTAAAAATTCAAATATTAGATGGGCATGGTGGCACACTCCTGTAATCCCAGCTCTACTCAGGAGGCTGAGGCACAAGAATGACTTGAACCTGGGAGTCGGAGGTTGCAATGAGCTGAGATCTGAGATCTCACCACTGCATGGCTTGGGCAACAAAACCAGACTCCGACCAAAAAAAAAAAAAAATTGGTTCTTTGAAAAAGTAAACAGAATTGATAGATCACTAGCTAGATTAACCAAGAAGTAAATAAGCTCAATTAGAAATGAAAATAGAGGCATTATAATTGACATCATGGAAATACAAAAGATCATTTAAGACTACTATGAACAATTCTACACAAATAAAGCAGAAAAACTAGAGGAAGTGGATTAATTTCCGGAAACATACAACCCCGCCCCTAGCTTGATGAATTACTGAAAACATATAAACCCCCTAGCTGAATCAGGAAGAAATAAAAATCCTGAAAAGACCAATGACAAACACTGAGATTGAATGAGTAATTTTTTAAATCTGCCAAGAAAAAAAAGTTCCAGGATCAAATGGATTCACAGCCAAATTGTACTGGACATTCAATTTTAGTATATGTGCTACCGAAGCAAGCACATCTACAGACATTCAAAGAAGAATTGATATTAATCCTACTCCTTCTCGATAGTTTAAACTATTACAAATTATTCAGAAGGAAGGAATCCTCCTTAACTCATTCTATGAAGCCATATCAAAGCCAGAAAGGAACATAACAAAGAAAGGAAACTACAGACCAATATTCCTTATGGACATGCATGCAAAATCCTCAACAACAAGCAAGCAAAGCCAATCTAACAATATATAAAAAAAATTCACCAAGTGATCAAGTGGGTTTCATCCCAGGGATGCTGTGATGCAGGGATGGTTCAATATATGTAATTCAATACATGTGATTCATCACATAAACAGAATAAAAAACAAAAACTATATGATTATCTCAATAGATACAGAAAAAAATTAATAAAATCCAGCATCCCTTTATGATAAAAAGACTCAATAAGCTAGGCATAGAAAAAACATACCTCAAATTAAGAAAAGCCATATATGACAAACCCATAGCCAATATCATACTGAACGGGGAAAAGTTTAAAGCATTCCCCCTAAGTACTGGAACAAGACAAAGATATAAGTTTTCACCACTTCTATTCAACATAGTACCAGAAGGTCTAGCTGGAGCAATCGGGCAAAAGACAGAAATAAATGGCATCCAAATTGGAAAAGAGGAAGTATAACCATCACTGCTCACTGATATACAATCATTTACATAGAAAGCCCTAATGACTCCTCCAAAAGACTCCTAGATTTGATAAATGAATTCAGTAAAGTCTCAGGTTACACAATCAATGTACACAAATCAGTACCACTGCTATGCACCAACAACGAGCAAGCTAAGAATCAAATCAAGGACTCAATTCCTTTTACAATTGCTACCAAAAAAATTATAAAATAAAATACCTAAGAATATACTTATGCAAGGAGGTCAAAGCTATTTATAAGGAGAACTACAAAACACTACTGAAAGAAATCACAGATGACACAAACAAATGGAAATGCACTATTGCTCATAGGTTGAAGGAATCAATATTGCAAAAATTACCATACTGTCCAAAGAAATCTATAGATCCAACACAATTCTTATCAAAATACCAATATCATTTTTGCAGACTTAGAAAAAACAATCCTAAAATTGATATGAAACCAAAAAAGAGCCGAAATAGCCAAAGCAATCCTAAGTTTAAAAAATAAATCTGGAGGCATCACATTGTCTGACTTCAAATTAAACTACAAGGCAATAGTAACCAAAACAGCAAGGTACTGGTATAAAAGTGGATACATAGACCAATGGTGCAGAACAGAGAATGCTGAGATAAAGCCAAATACTTATAACCACTTGATCTTTGGCAAAGCGTACACAAATATAAACTGGAGGAAGGACATCCTACTTAATAAACAGTAAGTTAAAATTTGGCAAGTCATATATAGAAGGATTAAACTGGATTCCTACCTCTCACCATATACAAAAATGAACTCAAGATGGGTTAAAGACTTAAATCTAAGACTTGAACTCATCAACATTCTAGACAAAAACCTAGGAAAAACTCTTCTGGACATTGGCTTAAGCAAAAAAATTATGACTAGGACCCCAAAAGCAAATGCAGCAAAATGTTAAATAAATATATGGGACTTAATTGCACTAAAAAGCTTCTGAACAGCAAAGAAATAATCATCAGAGTAAACAGACAATCTATGGAATGGGGAAAATATTTACATCAAACAAAGGACTGATATCCAAAATCTACAAGGAACTCAAATAAATCAGCAAGAAAAAATAAATAAACAATTAAATTAAGAAGTGGGCAAATGATATGAATAGACATTTCTCAAAAGCAGATATACAAATGGCCAAAAAGATATATGAAAAAATGTTCAACATCACTAATCATTAGGGATATACAAATTAAAACTGCAATGAGATACCACCTTTACCCCAGCCAGAATGGCCATTATTAAAAAGTCAAAAAACAATAGGTGTTGGCATAGATGGATGTAGTAAAAAAGGAATGCTTATACACTGTTGGTGGGAATGTAAATTAGTACAACCTCTATGGTTAGCAGTATAGAGATTTTTTAAAGAACTAAAGGAACTACCATTTGATCCAGTAATCCCACAACTGAGTATCTACCCAAAGGAAAAAAAAGCCATTATATTAAAAAGATACCTGCACATGTGTGTTTATCATAGCACAATTCACAATTGCAAAGATATGGAATCAAACTAAGAGCCCAATAAATAGATAAAGAAAATGTGGTATACATATACATCATGCGATACTACTCAGCCATTAAAAAAAGGATGTTCTTTTTTGTGCTATGTCTTTTGCAGCAACTTGGATGGAACTGGAGACCATTATACTAAGTGACATATTCAAATGGAAAACCAAATACTGCATATTCTCGCTTATAAGTGGGAGCTAAGCTATGAGTACGCAAAGGCATACACAGTGATATAATGGACTTTGAAAACTCATAAGGGAGGAAGCTGGGAGGGAGGTGAGGAATGAAAAACTACCTTTTGGGTACCATGTATAATACTCAAGTGATAGGTACATTAAAATCCCAGACTTCACCACTATACAATTCAACCATGTAATTAAAAAATGTCTGTACCCCTAGAGAGCTCTTAAAATTAAAAAATAAAAAATATTTTAAAACATTTTTGCAGCTTTCCTTTGCAACCAGTTTGCTTTGTGTTTTTATTGTATCGTCTGAAGTTAACAACTTGCGGCAATCAATAAGAGACTAGTCAAAAAAGATGTCGATGAAATGAGCCATGATAGTACCTAATATTACCCAAGGAGGGAGATTGCAGTAGGAACTAATATTGTAAGTGGTCACTTCATTTTGAAGCTCTGTTCCCCACATGGAAGCTCATAGCTATAGGGTCCAGATCATGAAGACAGATAGCAAGGACTCGCAGAATACCTTTGAGCAAATCAGAATCCCTTCAGCTTTAAGTTTCCTGGCTATGGAAAGACATTTTCTCTCAAGTTCTTTTTGGTGATGTTAGAACGTAGAATTTTAGATCAGGGTAATAGATCTAGATGGGCAGGTATTTAGCATATATGATAGCAAACATAATTAATAATGATAATAAATACCAATGATGTTTCAAATAACCACTGATGGGGCCAGGCACAGTGGCTCACACCTACAATCTCAGCACATTGGGAGGCCTAGGTGGGAGGATTTCTTGCAGTCAAGAATTCAAGACCAGCCTAGGAAATAAAGTGAGACCCTGTCTCTACAAAAATATATATTTTTTGAGGGGAGGTAAGGTGGGGTGAGGTATCTCATTGTGGTTTTAATTTGCATTTTCCTGATGATTAGTGATGTAGAACATTTTTTCATATATGTTTTTGGCCATTTGTATATCTTCTTTTCAGAAATGTCTATTCATATATATATATTCATATATATATATTCATATATATATATTCATATATATATATTTTTTTAATGATAAGCCAGGTATAGTGGTGCATGCCCATAGTTCCAGCTGCTTGGGAGGTGGTGGTGGGAGACTCCCTAGCCCAAGAGTTGAATGCTGCAGTGAGTTATGAACACGCCACTGCACTCCAGCCTAGACTTCAGTCAAAAAGAGTCAGGCACATCTAGCCACCTATTAAGATGTGTTTGAGGAAGTTAGTTTGAAAACTGGTCTAGATCACAGCCAATCACCTCACCTTCAACCTCCCCTCCATCAGCAACCGTAGCAGGGTGAACAGAGCAAATCTGTGCATGTGCATATCAAAGGCAGATCATAATTTTCTTATTTCAGTTTCTTTATGAGCAAAATGGAGAAGATAATGCCAGCAAGACCCTGTCTCTAAAACAATAATAATAGCTGCTGAAGAACATTTACTATGTATTGGAGACCATACTAAGCGCTGTGTACGTATGAGCTCATGTAGTCTTTGCAACAAACCTTTGAGATAGGTATTTGCATTTTTCAACTAAATTACAGAATGTGACAGAAACAAGACCAAATTCAAGTCAAACAGCTTAGGCCATGCTATTAAGAACCATGCCTTCTTACCTCCTGTGATTGCTCTAAAGGACAGAATGACTACATGAAACCTGACTGAAACTAGTCATACAGGAACAGGAAACCCATTGGAAGAGCCTGTCTCAGGCCTCAGCGAAGGACATTTAGTTACAGAAAAAAACAGAAGCATCAGGTTATCACCCAGCTTCACAGACAGCTTTCTGTAGATGTTGACATACATCCTTTCCTCTCTTCCTGGTCTCCTGACAGGCTTTCTGAATAACTGTAATTTTAAAACCTTTCTTCCCAATTAACTGGAGCATATTTCTTCCATGATGATTAAGTCATTGCTTCCACCTTATCCTAAGATTACACAAAATGAGTGTTTGACCCATTTTTAAGTAGTGTGTTTAGAATATCTTATTTTTAAAATAAGCTAAAAATTAAAGATAGCAAAGACCTTTGTCACTAAAGCTGATCTCTAAAGACTCAAAATAATTTATAGACATTATCTAATTCACTGGTACAACAAAGCCGGCATTATCTTCCCCAATTTGCTCACGGAGAAACTGAAATAAGAAAATTATGTCCTGATTTTGACACGCACAGATTTGCTCTGTTAACCCTGCTATGGGAGCTGGTGGAGGAGAGGTTGAAGGTGAGGTGATTGGCTGTGGTCTAGACCAGTTTTCAAACTAACTTCCTCAAACAGATCTTAATACTCAAGAGACAAAAAAGTGGCTAGATGTGCCTGACCCTCTTTGACTAGAGAAGTTCAGCTTAATATAGATTTCATTGGCTTTCTAGATTCGGATTTTGTGAAAGATTTCTTTTAACAAAGAATCAGCACCTAAAAACTAAAAATCTGATTTAAAAAAAAACACACACACACACTGGACTAAATATACTTAGGGTATGCCACTTTTAGAAAGTAAACATTTAGAAATAGTCAAGATCTTTTCTAAAATCCTAATGCAATCGTTAGTAGCAAACCTGGCTGCTTCTGTGTGCCCAGCACCGTGCTAAGCACAATACAAACATTAGCTTATTTCATCATGATAAGCTATCATTTTACTAAAGAGGAAACTGAGGCTTAGAGAAGTTAAGTAACTTGTCCAGGACCACTGAGCTAGTAAGCTGTGAAACCAAGATTAACCCAAGCAGCCTAATCTCCAAACCCACACTATTAACCATTCTGCTACCCTGACTCTAAACCAATTAACAATTATTCAGTCTTGAAGTCTGTCAGAGAAAGAGAGAGATTTAACAACTTGCTAGTTGTATTCCTTAAAAAGGCAACAGAACAGACAAAAGCCAAAAGCACTATGTTATATAATAAAGAATTTGATTGATTCTTTTTCCTGGTTCCTAGAAGGAAGCCTCTAAATCCTTAGAATTTCCAGAGTGACAGGAGTGTCTTTGTTATTCATGGTGGGCCCTGAAGGTTTAGGCTAAAGAAGTGACTTCTTGCCACTATAATAGCTTAAGCTAATGAGATTATTCAGGATGGGGGCTGGTCATGCCAGAAAGACCAACCATGTGATTAGAGAATTGAGGCTTTGACCCATATGATTATCAGCCTGACCTCTGAGGAAGATGGTTGGATATTGTGTTCAGTATTTTGACCAATAATTCAATCAATCATGCCTATGTGATGAAGCCCCAACAAAAACTTTAGACATAGATGTTTAGGAGAGCTCCCTGATTGGCAGTATTCTAAGTGTATTGTTACGCATTCATGTGCTAAGACAGTGATGTACCCTGACTCCATGGATTTGGGTTTGGGACGTTCTTTGTTTTGGGGGCACTCCCTGACCTCACACTATGCATCTACTCTTTTAGCTAATTCTGACTTACAGACTTTTGCTCTAATAAAACTGTAATCTGAGTTCTATGGGTTATTCTAGTGAATTATTGAAACTCAAGGGGTAATAGGAAGTCCCACACTTGTAGCCAGTTGGTCAGAAATGATAAGCTTGACCTGGTAACTCCCAAGCCTATGGCTGGTGACTGCAGTGAGGGCAGTCTCCTGGTGGACTACATCCTTCACCTGTGACATCTGGCCTGAGTCTGGGGAGTGAGCATCAGAAGTCACTGCACAAGACTATGTGGAAAATCCTATATTCATCTCTACTTGGTTAAAAGACATTTTCAGGATTCAGAGCTGATCATCACATGGCTTTATGAACAATAATTCTCTAAAGGCCATTCTCAGTTTGGGCTACAATAACAGAATACCATCAGTTGGTAGGCTTATTAACAACATAAATTTATTGCTTACAGTTCTGGTGACTGGGAGATTCAAGATCAAGGCACCAACAGATTTGATGTCTGGTAAGGGCCTGCTTCCTTGTTAATAGACTGATAGTCATCTTCTCTCTGTGTCCTCACATGGCAGAAAGAACAAGGGAACTCTCTGGGCTCTCTTATGTAAAGCACTGATCTCATTCCTGAGTGCTCCAGCCTCATGACCTAATCACTCCCAAGGGTCCTACCTCCAAATACCACCACATTGGAGATTAGATTTTAACATATGAACTATGGGGGATATAAAAATTCAGTCTTTAGCACAGATATTGCTTCCCCATCTATGTTTCATTATCCCACTTAACCAGAAGATCTTGCTTTAACCCACCAGACTCAGAGCTCATTCAGTAAAATGATAAACCACCACACCTGCTTTAAGACCCTCACCACAGGGGAATTTTGGCTCACTGGTTTTGTGAGTTTTCCTCCCTTGCATTTTTATTCTTTATCAATCTATCTATCTATCTATCTATCTATCTATCTATCTATCTATACATATATATATATAGTCAAGATATTTTCTAAAAAGCTCTTGACTATATAGGATCTTTTTAGAAATATATATATATGTATTATTGTACTTTAGCTTCTGGGGTACATGTGCAGATCATGCAGGATTGTTGCATAGGTCCATACATGGCAATGTGGTTTGCTGCCTCCATCCTCCCATTACCTATATCTGGCATTTCTCCCCATGTTATCCATCCCCAACCTCCCTTATCCCCCACTGTTCCTCCCCTAGTCCCCCCGAACAGACCCCAGTGTGTGATGCTCCCTTCCCTGTGTCCATGTGTTCTCATTGTTCAACACCCATCTATGAGTGAGAACATATGGTGTTTGATTTTCTGTTCTTGTGTCAGTTTGCTGAGAATGATGGTTTCCAGGTTCATCTATGTCCCTACAAAGGACACGAACACATCGTTTTTATGGCTGCATAGTATTCCATGGTGTATATGTGCCACAATTTCCCTGTCCAGTCTATCATCGATGGGCATTTGGGTCGGTTCCAGGTCTTTGTTATTGTAAACAGTGCCGCAATGAACATACTTGCGCATGTGTCTTTATAATAGAACGATTTATAATCCTTTGGATATATACTGAGTAATGGGACTGCTGGGTCAAATTGAATTTCTATTTCTTGGTCCTTGAGGAATCACCACACTGTCTTCCACAATGGTTGAACTAATTTGCACTCCCACCAACCGTGTAAAAGTGTTCCTATTTCTCCACATCCTCTCCAGCACCTGTTGTCTCCAGATTTTTTAATGATTGCCATTCTAACTGGCTTGAGATGGTATCTCATTGTGGTTTTGATTTGCATTTCTCTAATGACCAGTGATGAGCATTTTTTCATGTTTGTTAGTCTCATGTATGTCTTCTTTTGAAAAGTGTCTGTTCATGTCCTTCGCCCACTTTTGAATGGGTTTGTTTTTTTTCTTGTAAATCTGTTTTAGTTCTTGACAGATTCTTAATATTAGCCCTTTGTCAGATGGATAAATTGCAAAAAAATGTTTCCATTCTGTTGGTTGCCAGTTCACTCTAATGATTGTTTCTTTTGCTGTGCAGAAGCTCTGGAGTTTAATTAGATCCCATTTTTCTATTTTGACTTTTGTTGCCATTGCTTTTGGTGTTTTAGTCATGAAGTCCTTGCCTATGCCTATGTCCTGAATGGTTTTGCCTAGGTTTTCTTCTAGGATTTTTATGGTGTAAGGTCTTATGTTTAAGTCATTAATCCATCTAGAGTTAATTTCAGTGTAAGGTGTCAGGAAGGGGTGCAGTTTCTGTTTTCTGCACATGGCTAGCCAGTTATCACAACACCACTTCTTAAAAAGGGAATCCTTTCCCTATTGCTTGTTTTTATCAGGTTTGTCAAAGATCAGATGGTTGTAGATCTGTGGCGTTGCCTCCAAGGCCTCTGTGCTGTTCCATTGGTCTCTATCTCTGTTTTGGCACCATTACCATGCTGTTTTGATTACTGCAGCCTTGTAGTATAGTTTGAAGTCAGGTAGCGTGATGCCTCCATGTTCTTTTTGCTTATGATTGTCTTGGCTATGAGGGCTCTCTTTTGGATCCTTATGAAGTTCAAGGTGGCTTTTTCCAGTTCTGTGAAGAGGGTCATAGGTAGCTTGATGGGAATAGCATTGAATTTATAAATTACTTTGGGCAGTATGGACATTTTCACAATATTTATTCTTCCCAACCATGAGCATGGAATGTTTTTCCATCTGTTTGTGTCCTCTCTTATTTCCTTGAGCAATGGTTCATAGTTCTCCTTTAAGAGGTCTTTTACATCCTTTCTTAGTTGTATTCCTAGGTATTTTATTCTCTTTGTAGCAATTGTGAATGAGAGTTTGCTCTTGATTTGGCTCTCTTTTAGTCTCTTGATATATAGGAATGCTTGTGATTTCTGCACATTTATTTTGTTGAAGTTGCTTATCAGTTTAAGGAGATTTTGGTGAAGTTGCTTATCAGTTTAAGGAGATTGTGGGCTGAGACAATGGCATCTTCTAAATATACAATCATGTCTTCTGTAAATAGAGACAATTTGACTTCCTCCTTTCCTAATTGAATACCTTTATTTCTTTTTCTTGCCTGATTGCTCTGGCCAGAACTTCCAATACTATATTGATTAGAAGTGGTGAGAGAGGGCAACCTTGTCTAGTGCCAGATTTCAAAGGGAATGCTTTCAGTTTTTGCCCATTCAGTATGATATTGGCTGTGGGTTTGTCATAAATAGCTTTTATTATTTTGAGATATATTCTGTTGATACCTAGTTGATTGAGAGTTTTTAACATAAAGGGCTGTTGAATTTTGTCGAAGGCCTTCTCTTCATCTATTGAGATAATCATGTGGTTTCTGTCTTTGGTTCTGCTTATGTGGTGAATTACATTTATAGACTTGCATATGTTGAACCAGGCTTGCATCCCCGGGATGAAGCCTACTTGATTGTTATGGATAAACTTTTTGATGTGCTGTTGCAATCAGTTTGCCAGGATTTTATTGAAGATTTTTGCATCTATGTTCCTCATGAATATTGGCCTGAAGTTTTCTTTTTTTGTTGAGTCTCTGTCAGGTTTTTCTATCAGGATGATGTTGGTCTCATAAAATGATCTGAGAGGGATTCCCTCCTTTGGATTGTCTGGAATAGTTTCAGAAGGAATAGTACCAGCTCCTCTTTGTACATCTGGTAGAATTTGGCTGTGAACCCATCTGGATCTGGCCTTTTTTTGGTTGATAGGCTATTAATTGCTGCCTCAACTTCATCCCTTGTTATTAGTCTATTCAGGGTTTCAACTTCTTCCAGGTTTAGACTTGGGAGGGTGCAAGTGTCCAGGAATTTATCCATTTCTTCCAGGTTTACTGGTTTATGTGCATAGATTTGTTTGTAGTAATCTCTGATGGTAGTTTGTATTTCTGTGGAATCAGTGGTGATATCCCCTTTATCAGTTTTTATTCCATCTATTTGATTCTTCTCTCTTTTCTTTTTTATTAATCTGGCTAGCAGTCTATTTTGTTGATCTTTTCAAAAAACCAGCTCCTGGATTTATTGATTTTTTGAAAGGTTTTTTTGTGTCTCTACCTCCTTCAGTTCTGCTCTGATCTTAGTTATTTCTTGTCTTCTGCTAGCTTTTGAGTTTTTTTGATCTTGCTCCTCTAGCTCTTTCAATTTTGGTGATAGGTGTCAATTTTAGGTCTTTCCTTGCTTCTCATGTGAGCATTTATTGCTATAAATTTCCCTCTAGACACTGCTTTAAATGTGTCCCAGAGATTCTGGTACATTGTGTATTCATTCTCGTTGGTTTCAAAGAACATCTTTATTTCTGACTTCATTTCATTGTTTATCCAGTCAACATTCAAGAGCCAAAGTTTTTCAATTTCCATGAAGTTGTGTTGTTCTGAGTTAGTTTCTTAATCCTGAACTCTAATTTGATTGCACTGTGGTCTGAGAGACTGTTTCTTATGATTTTTGTTCTTTTGCATTTGCTGAAAGTGATTTACTTCCAATTATGTGGTCAATTTCAGAGTAGGTGCAATGTGGTGCTAAGAACGTATATTCTGTATATTTGGGGTGGAGAGTTCTGTAGATGTCTATTAGATTTGCTTGATCCAGATCTGAGTTCAAGTCCTGGATATCCTTAATTTTCTGTCTCATTCATCTGTCTAATATTGACAGTGGAATATTAAAGTCTCCCACTATTACTGTGTGGGAGTCTAAGTCTCTTTGTAGGTCATTAAGAACTTACTTTATGTATCCGGGTGCTCCTGTATTGGGTGTGTATATATTTAGGATCATTAGCTCTTCTTGTTGCATTGATCCTTTCAGCATCATGTAATGCCCTTCTTTGTCTCTTTTGATTTTTGTTGGTTTAAAGTCACAGAGAGGATTGCAACACCTATTTTTTGTTGTTTTGTTGTTGTTTTTGCTCTCCATTTGCTTGGTAAATCTTCATCCCTTTATGTTGAGCCTATGTGTGTCCTTGCATGTGAGATGGATTTCCTGGATACAGCACACAGATGGGTTTTGATATTTTATCCAATTTGCCAGTCTGTATCTTTTGATTGGGGCATTTAGCCCATTTACATTTAAGGTTAATATTGTTATGTGTGAATTTGATCCTGCCATTTTCATGCTAGCTGGTTGTTTTCCCATTAGTTGATGCAGTTTCTTCATTGTGTTGATGCTCTTTACCATTTGGTACGTTTTTGGAGTGGCTGGTACTAGTGGTTCCTTTCTATGTTTAGTGCTTCTTTCAGGATCTCTTGTAAGGCAGGCCTGGTGGTAATGAAATCTCGAGCAATTGCTTTTTCATAAAGGATTTTATTTCTTCCTCACTTATGAAGCTTAGTTTGGCTGGATATGAAATTGTAGGTTGAAAGTTCTTTTCTTAAGGATGTTGAATTTTGGACCCTACTCTCTTCTGGCTTGTAGGGTTTCTGCTGAGAGATCCACTGTGAGTCTGATGGACTCCCCTTTGTGGGTAACCTGACCTTTCTCTCTGGCTGCCCTTAGCATTTTTTCCTTCATTTCAACCCTGGTAAATCAGATGGATTATGTGCCTTGGGGTTGCTTTTCTTGAGGAATATCTTTGTGGTGTTCTCTGTCTTTCCTGGACTTGAATATCAGCCTGCCTTACCAGGTTGGGGAAGTTCTCCTCGATAATATCCTGAAGAGTGTTTTCCAGCTTGGATTTATTCTCTCCGTCACTTTCAAGTACACCTATCAAACGTAGATTAGGCCTTTTCACATAATCCCATATTTCTTGGAGGCTTTGTTCATTTCTTTTTACTCTTTTTTCTCTAATATTGCCTTCTAGTTTTATTTCATTGAGTTGATCTTCCAATCCCTGATATCCTTTCTTCCACTTGGTTGATTCAGCTATTGAAACTTGTGTATATTTCACTGAGTTCTTGTGTTTTGATTTACAGCTCCCTCAAGTCATTGATATTCTCCTCTAAGCTGTTTATTCTTGTTAGCATTTTGTCTAACTTTTTTTCAAGGTTCTTAGTTTCTTTGCATTGGGTTAGAACATGTTCTTTTAGCTCAGAGAAGTTTCTTATCACCCACCTTCTGAAGCCTGTTTCTGTCAGTTCATCAGACTCATTCTCTATCCAGCCTTGTTCCTTTGCTGGTGAGGAGTTGTGATCCCTTGGAGGAGGAGAGACATTCTGGTTTTTGGTGTTTTCATCCTTTTGTGCTGGTTTCTTCTCATCTTCGTGGATTTATCTACCTATGGTCTTTGTAGTTGTTGACTTTTGGATGGGGCTTCTGTGTGGACATCCTTTTTGTTGATGTTGACATTATTTCTTTCTGTTTTTAAATTTTCCTTCTAACAGTAAGGTCCCTCTGCTGTAGGACTGCTGGAGGTCCACTCCAGACCCTGCTTGCCTGGGGATCACCTGCAGCACTGCATAACAGTAAGGGTTGCTGCAGGTTTCTTCTTCTGTTATCTTCATCCCAGAAGGGTACCCGCCAGATGTCAGCCTGAGCTCTCCTTTATGAGGTGTCTCTTTGGATGTACATGGGTCGGGGAGCTGCTTGAGGAGACAGTCTGTCCCTTATAGGAGCTCCAAGTGCTGAGCTGTGAGCTCCATTGTTCTGTTCAGAGCTGCTGGGCAGATACGTTTAAGTCTGCTGCAGAGGAACTCATAATCACTTTTTTTCCCAAGTGCTCTGTCCTGGGAAGGTGGGGCTTTACTTATAAGTTCCTGATGTGCTGCTGCCTTTTTTCAGAGATGCCTTGCCCAGCAAGGAGGTAATTTAGTCACAGTCTTCCAACAGAGGCATTGCTGAGCTGCCGTGGGCTCTGCCCAGCTGCTGTGTGAACTTCCTTGCAGTTTTGTTTACAGAGGTACAGTTAGAACTGCCTCAGTAACGGTGGACTGCCTCGGTAATGATGGACTGCCCTGGTAATTGCTGACACCCTTCCCCCAACTGAGCTGGACAGTCCCAGGTCCAGCTGCGCTTGCTGCAAAACTCTCGATCCAGAACATTTCAGATTGCTCATCCTTGTGGGAGTGGGACCCACTGAGCCAGTTCACCTGGCTCCCTGTATCAGCCCCCTTTTTTTTTCAATTGAATGGGTGGCTCTGTATCTCAGGTGTTCCAGGCACCAGTTGAAATGGCCGCACAGATTTGTGTGAGTTTTTGGGTGGAGACCCATGGTGCCAGCTGAAACAGCCCTGCTGGAAATTTGTGGTGCTTTTCAGCCCAGGAATCTCCTGGTCTGTGGGCAGTAAAAACTAGTTTGGAAATGCGGTGATCACTCACTCTCTGTGCTGCTCTCGCTGGGAACTGCACTCCAGAGCTGTTCCTATTCAGCCATCTTGGATCCCCTCCACATTTTTATTCTTTATTGCACCTCTGCTGTGTAACAATCTAAGATTTTGTTTCTCATTAATTTTTTTTAAAAAAAGAAGGGGGACAGTATCCAGGTATACCTAACATTATTTTGCACTGTTCTTCAGGCTTCAAGTCTGGACATAACCTTTACAAACACCAAGTGCATTTATAAAATGAAAAGATAAAGCATAGATGAGATCAATCTGTGATTTAATGTAGGATTTGAATTAAGCAAAGGAAAGGGGATAGACTCTCAGAATTACAGGATTTATGTTGCTCCTATTAAAGAAAGAAAGAAAGAAAGAAAGAAAGAAAGAAAGAAAGAGAAAAAAGAAAGAAAAAAAGAAAAAAGGAAAGGAAAGGAAAAAAGTATGGGAGCTATAAAAGACCTCAGATATGATCTAGTTCAAAACCTTCATTTCATAAGTGAAGAAACTAAGTCCCAGAAAGGTTGAAGTGAAGTATCTTCCCCTAAATTACAAACTAGGGAATTGAATGACAGACTTTCCTTTGAATATATTTTATTTTTTTAGAAGTCGAATACACTAAAATTCCTTTTTCAAAAGCAGAAAATTTGAACCATCAACATAAAAGTTTATCCACACATAGCTGGAAATGTCATCATTAATAGTTCAATGACCTTAAGACTATGACATGACTTCATGGAGGAATCTTCCAGGTTCTAGGAAGGAAGGGTCTCAGTTTATTTCCATGGAAGCTACTCTCTTTCTAGGAGAGTATAGGAGTAATCGTTAGCCCTAAATTATCTTCCCAGATCCACACAAAGTTTCTGTGACTTTTTTCTGAATTATTCTCAGTTCTTCAGTTATAAAATTGGATGACGTAAAACATGGCTTGTTTAAATAGATGTGTTTCTGAAACAGAAATTCAGTCATATTTTAATCCACTAAGGGACTTTGCTATTTAAAGAAAGCCTAACATGAACACTTTTGTGAAGCAAAAGAAAAAATCTTTTTTAATATAAATAATCTCTCCACAATATTTCTGTTTTGTAAATTCTGATTTCTGTATGTAGAAGTTTTTTTTTAATAAGGTTTCCCTATATTACATATCTTCAGTTATTCTGGGATAGTGTGAGAAAAAGACAGATGAATGTGGCAAAAGTCTTAAATATTCTCAGAAAAAGAGTCTCCTGACTTAGGTAGAGCAGCCAAAACCACAAAAGCTTTATTTCTTTTATCTTGAAATAGCAAGGGTGTTTTTCAAGATCCAGTCAGAATATACAGCAGCAAATAGCTTGCAAAATGTTTAATACATGATCAAGTGCAACTCACAGTTTCACCCAAACACCTAATGTATTATTCCAGTAGGCTATGAGAGACAAGCATCAATCAGCATTCAAGCTATCTCATCCTTTCTCAAGGTGAAAGAACTAAAACAACTGTATTATCTGTATGACAATCACTCTTGTTTTATTTGGAGCTGCATTCCACCCTGACCATCAGAGAAGCAATGACATAGTTTTACTGCTGCTCTTATTAAATATTATTACTGTGGTGCAAGCTTGACGGTCGAGAGAGGAGAAAAAGGAGGCAGCTTCATTGCCCAGAGGAGATCCAGTAATCAGATGGTCCGCAGCCTGAAGAGAACATCAATCTTCTGAATTCAATTCTCACTATACACTTTAGCAGCAACTCCATGGTCTCGGAATAAAATGTTAACAGTATTAAGGCAATTGCTAACCTAAAAGGTGTATATTTTGAAAAGAACAAAAGAGTGGGCTAGATTGAGAATAGTGTTAAGAAAACTAATTGAGATTTTTTTTTTTAATACTTAGGAAAATTCATTGAACTGGCCATTGGATATTTTATGGCAGTCTAGCAGTCAACCTGCCCCCTTTCTTGTTTGTTTATTTGTTTTGAGATAGGCTCTAGCTCTGTCACCCAGGCCGAAGTGCAGTGGCACAAGCACAACTCACTGTGGCCTCCCAGACTTGAGCAGTCTTTCTGCTTTCCTATCTGGGACCACAGGCAAGCACTAATACACCGGGCTAATTCTATTTTTTTTTTTTTTTAAGACAGGGTCTCACTATGTTGCATTGGCTGGTCTGAAGTCCCTGGGCTCAAGTGAGCCAGGAGTTCCGCCTCAGCTTCCCAAAGTCCTGGGATTATCGATGTGAGTCACCACATCTGGCCTGGTTTTAAGGAACACATTCCCCTCTGGGCATACAGCCTTCCCACAGGCTCCCACAGAGAAAGCCAATGATTCTTGATCCTTCCTGTCCTCATGCCCTGATAGGCAAGGCTGACACATATTGAGGCCTGCCTATCAGATGAACTCACTCATCTGAATTTGCAGAAGGTAAAGCAAAGACAAAGGGCTTGTTAAATACTTTCATGGCATCAGCATGACAACAGCAGTGGTGTGGCCAGATTCTTGTGTTTCTTGACTCTCTGGTTCATGTTCATTTTCTAGACATGATCTCCCAGCCTCCACTGTACCTGCTTTAGAGTCAGAGTGGATCTCTGTTACTTGCAACCTAAAGTATCGTACCTGATACCCATATGTATGAGATGTTCGTGACTGTGACAGGCCCAGATCAGGGAATAAAGTATGTTTCCCCAAAAGCCCATTGTCATTCAAGATTCTTATATCTTATAAAATAGAAGAAAGGCATACAGAAAATGAACGTTCTTTCTCTTGTATGTTTACTACTGCCACTGTATGTGTGAGATATTTTTCTACTGGAGTAAGTCCCATAGAGTAACTAGGGATGTGGAATGACTGGTACCAGAACAGAATTCTTTTAAAACTACAGTCCTACAAATAAGCACAAGAAATACCTTTTATGACTGAAAGAAGAACGTAATAAGAAATCTAACAGGTGATGCAAAGGCTTGAAACTAGAATAAAAGCAGGCTTTTGCCAACACGGCAGGAAGCTGGACTGGGATAAAAAGTCTCCCGGGATGATCCTTCAACTGTTGGGACTCCAGAACCTCAAGAGAAAGAAAGCTCAGCCACTCCTTATGCCACTGAGTGAAGAAGCTACGTGTCACTCAGACTGCAAATAAATCAGATAGCCCATATTCCAGAGAGAAGTCATGGAATCACAGTGAGAAATGCCTTGTGCATTATGGGAGACTTGCCTGGGAATCAGAGTGACTGTAGAGACGAGAGAAGGCCTAACCAGGGTCAAAGAGGGTGATCATGAGGCTCATATCTAGAACTAGAAGCTCAGAAATAAGTCCCAACAAGGTCAACAGAAACTAATAGACTACCTTGCTTCAAATAATCAATCTGTGCTCTGATAATGCATCTCCAGCTATGTTGCACATTTTCTTCATGTATATAGGTGTTTGGGGATTGATGTTGATTATTTTTCCCTTTGTTTTCTTCTAAAACATTTCCTTTGTCTTTGTTGAATTATGAAGAAATCTCTGAGAGAAGTACTGTACACAATTTGACCTCCAAATAAATGAAAACTAAGAAGTCTTCCTAAGAGAGATAAAGGAAATCCTGATCATCAGTAATTGCTGACTCTCCAAGCCAGAGAACACAGGTGTGCACACTCACACACACACGCACACACACAAACCACAAGGTCGAGAGCCCGATCAATACTTACTGAAGCCAAGTTGAGCTCATGAGAATTGAACTCACAGAAAACCTGAGCCATTACCACCAATCTCTAGTAAGCAAAAACTGTCAGTGCCCATGGCTCTTCAAGAACCTGCCCTCAAGTGGTGCATCTTTAAGAACCAGAGAATAGATTTGATTCTGCAAGACTATAGACTATTTTATAAAGTCTTTAGCAGGAGCCATGAAGTATCCTGGCACATAGGTCATGGAATCAGCCAGACTAGACTATAACACCCTGCTGAGTGACCTTGGTTAGTCACTTAAACCTCGTATTGGCATATGTGGGTAGTAACACCCACTTTGTAAGGCTATTTTGAGATTAAATGAGATATTGTCTGTAAAGCCTTTTGCACAGTACTTGGCATATGGTAAATGTTCACAAAAATAAGAAAAACATATAGATAGGAATGTAGGTAAGTGGAAATAAATGAATGAAGCCATTGACTAGGCAAGTCTGAAGTTCAGAAAAGATTTCACTTACACTGCTAATCTAATTCTACCAGGAAGACAGCTGGGAAGGTGAACTAGGATGGACACACTTTCTAAATATACTTATTTGCAGTTTTTATTTTGAAGAAGCAGAAGTAGCAGCTGCCGTCACCCCCACAACAAGCCAGGCAGTTGACAAGTATTGGTGGAGCCTGCAGAAGGCTCCTGTCAGGGGAACAGTGACTCTCCAAGCCAGTTTCATGTGGGAAATCAGAAGAACAGATTTTCTTATGCGATTTTCTCATTCATTCCGGTTTCTGCTTGGCTAGAAAGAGTACATAAGCTGTTTGTCTCAGATGAATGCTCTACTAGATAAAACACCAAAAGGGGTTTGGGGAAACATAATAAATTAAGAATTGCCATAGTCGCTTAGACCAACTGTCTGACAATAGTATCAAGAGGCATTTCATAGGAAATAGTTGCAACTTCCCTCATAATCAAGGCCTCACAAGCTCAGAAGCAACTCCTAAATGTCCTTAAGTTCCTATTCAGGTGCTATCAACCACAATTTTACTTAAACTCTCCTTAAGTTCTTTTATACTAGCAATTTCAGCTAATATTGGCTGGGGCAATGAGCTTATTTATTTAACCAACTTTTATCTTTATGTTTTGTTCCTCTTGACTGTAACCCAGACTAACTGTATAACCTGAAGCAAGTCCCTCAAGTTGGCTCTGCCTTAATATTCCCATCGATAAAATGGAAAAATAGCAGCTCCTTAATAAGGTCACAAATAAAAGGAAGAGATTCCTGGAGTTCAAGTTTTCTCTGCCTTGGGCTCTACAAACAAAGAAAGAGGCTTAAATCTTAACATTTCAATTCCATTTTCTGTGCTGATTCATATAAATCCCACAAGAATAAAACAATGGCATAATGGGAGAGATAAATGCAGGACGAAAGCTGAATAGCTTAAGTCTTAGGATCAGGTTGAATTGTAGGCCATTGAAGCAGCAAAAATGGGCATCTCCATCCACAAGCAAAAGGTATTAGAACCAGATTACTCACTTGGATTAAAATACTGCACAATCTATGTGATTTCTACCAAATGGTCACTTACAAATAAAAGTGTTTAGTGAGAGTAAGAATAAAAACAGCATTTTTTTCCTTTTGAGTTAGAGAAAACCTAAAAATAAGTAGCGCTGTATTATCAAAGTGGGAAAAATCAATAACAGGTTGTGTATATGTCTGAACCACCCAGATGACATTGGAATTTAACAAGAAGTTTTTATTGTTATATATCAAATTAGTTCTAGAGATAAGTTACTTTAATTACTGTTTTATGTTAGATAAGAGTGATAATTACAGTGAAGATTTGAAGAGGAGATTTGGTCTTTTCTATTCAGGAGGATCTATGGAAAGTACAATTATGAAGAAGTTATGTGCTAGGCAGGACAGAATGAGAAACTAAATAACATAATGGTCTCTTTCTTTCTCCCTTATTAAAAGTAAAGGAAATTTTTAATAAAGTAACTCCCAGAAAGCCATAATGAGTCCAGTGTGAAACATTTGTATGTAACTAAATCATCTTAGTTTCTTTTGTATTGAATTTTAGAATTTACTGAGAAAATAATAATTAAAAGTAGATATCCTGTAAATAATTTATTACAATCTTATAAGGCTCACATTTGTTGACTGTGTAAAGTGGCAAAATTTTGCTGCAAGCAGAAATATATTATAGCTAAGGTAGTTGTTCTATTTGTTACAATGCTGAAAAATGTTTTTAATTAAGTGATATTAATATGAGTACAAACAGAATTCTTTGGGATGCTTTCTCCTGTAAAGAGGTTTTAAATATTAAATGAAGGAAAATGCAAGTTACCTTAGTCTGTCCATCTTAAAGATGAAAGTTGTATGACCTTGTAGCAAAGGAATACAGTGCAGGTTAATTAGCTAATTGGATGATTGTCATATCCAGAGTTATGGAAGACAAAGTGTGCCTATGGACCTGACCCAAGCCAACCCTTTCTCCTTTTTTTTTTTTTAATTTTAGATTTCTCTTTCTCTCTCTCCGTTTTTTCTTTCCCTACTTCATTAAAGTATAATTGACAAATAAAAATTGTATGTATTCAAGGCATACAACACAATGTTTTGATATATGTATACGTTGTACCACAATCAAGCTAATTAACATATCCATCACCTCACATATGTATTGTTTTTTGTGGTGAGAATGTCTAAGATCTACTCCCTTAGCAGTTTTCAATACACACACTGCATTATTATTAACTGTGGTCACCATGTTGTACATGAGTCTCTAGAAATTTTTCATCCTATCTAACTGCTGAATCTTCACACCCTTTGACTAATATCTTCCTACTTCCACCCAGCCCCTCAGCCCCCGGCAATGACCATTCTATTCTCTGCTTCTGTGAGGTAAATTTTTTTTTTAGATATCACATATGAGTGAGATCATGCAGTGTTTGTCTTTCTGTGACTGGTTTGTTACATGTAACATCATGTTCTCTAGCTTCATTCATATTGTTGCAAATGACAGAATGTTCTTCTTTTTAAGGCTTAATCATATTCCAGTTTGTACAGATATCACATTTTCCTTATTCATTCGTCCACTGATGGACATTTAGAGTGATCGCATATCTTGGCTATTGTGAATCATGCTGCAGCAAACACTAGACTGCAGATACCTCTTCAACATACTGATGTCATTTCCTTCCGGTATAGACCCAGCAGAGGAATTGTTAGATCATACGGCTGTTCTATTTTTAATTTTTTGAGCAAACTCCATACTGTTTCTTATGGCAGCTGCACCTTTTACATCCCCACCAACAGGGTACAGGAGCTCCCTTTGGCCACATCCTCATCAACATTCACCTCTTGTCTTTTTTCACAACATGCCTGTTAGAATGGCTATGATCAAAAACTTAAGCCAGGCTTTTTATCTGAAATACCAAGACATTCAAGTCAACACAAGAGACTGTCACCAGATCGAGGTGAACAAATGAATGAATCATAATGAAAGGTGTTTGTTGGGGGCTGGCAAATCACTATTGTTGTGGCCTTGTCAAGTCCCTTAACCCCTTTCGGACTCAGTATTCTAATCAATGAAATGAGTGGGCTTGACTTTTAAAGATATTTCTATCACTAAAATCCTATGATGCACAATTTCTAATAACTAAAAGAAGCAAACAAATTAGTATGCATCAGAGAAAGGAGCTGACTAGTTGTAGAGACTGGAACCATATCATGACGTACACCAGAAAGGTCTCAGGCAGCAGTCCCCAACCTTTTGGCACCAGGAATCAACTTCATGGAAGACAATTTTTCCACAGGAATGGGTTAAGGGGAGATAGTGGATTTGAGATGATTCAAGCACATTACATTTATTGTGCATTTTTTTTCAACTCACTTGCCACTGTAAAGCCTGCCACCAGATGCAGCTTAACTGTCATTTACCACTCACTGATAGGGTTTTGTTATGAGTCTGCAAGCAATTGATTTATTATGGTCTCTGGGCAGTCAACCCTCTCTGCTAATGTTTATCTGTATTTGCAGCTGCTCCCCGTGCTAGCATCACCACCTCAGCTCCACCTCAGATCATCAGGCATTAGATTCTCATAAAAAGCATACAACCTAGATCCCTCGCATGCGCAGTTCACAAGAGAGTTCACGCTCCTATGAGAATCTAATGCCACCACTGACCTGACAGGAGGCAGAGCTCAGGCAGTAATGTAAGTGATGGGGAGTGGCTGTAAATACAGATGAAGCTTCGCTCGCTCACCCCCACTCACTCCCTGCTGTGTTGCCCAGTTCCTAACAAGCCACTGACCATACCAGTCCATGGCCCAGGGGTTGGGGACCCCTGGTCTAAAGAAAAGCCAAGTGTTCTAGAAGTTCACCCACCTCCCTCCACTGAACTGCCTTCCCCAGGCCCTGGAAAATCCTTAGAGACAATTCCCTAGATCCTCCAGCAAACCAGGTCTCTGCACATAATTCCTTATCAATTCCTTCTTGACTTCCTTTTCATTCTGTTCCTGACAATAACTGAGTTGATTGCTTGGTTTAGAATGCTCATACTGCCTTCTCCTTTCTTCACTCACACAAACACCATGTTACTCTCATTCTTCCATTCATTGTTTATTCGTTCATTCACTGGTCTAGCATTTATTGAGCACCTACTATGGGCAGCCGTCTTTGCCAGGCCTTGATCTTCTTTGACTAAAGAGCTGTGTAGCTGTGTATTGTGAAGCCAGTGTGTTGGTTTATATTGGCCAGCAGCAGCATCTCGGGTTAGACTGAAGGAGTTCAAATGCTAGCTTTCCCATTTGCTGTATAATCTTGAGAAAACTTCTCTGTGTCTCAGTTTTCTCATTTGTAAAATGTCATTCATAGCAATAACTACTTTGAAGACTTTTTGGAGAGTCAAATAATTAAATCTGTGTTAAGTACCGGAGACAGCACTTGATAAGGCACAATTAGCCCTTGTTAAAGGTTGGTTCTTATGATTATCTCCAAACCATTTGAATCGGTCTGAGATCAGCAGCTCCAAGGTTGAGTTGCTGGTGGCATTTGACACACTGCCTTCTATTTAAAGCATGATATTTCATGGCTGTGGAGTTGTTTGTCTACTCCAAATGGCCATTGGGGAATAGATTTGAGGAGCATTTGTCACTGACAAGGATTAGTGAAGCAGGCACAGTTGCTACCTCAGAGTGCTTGGGGCAATGACAGCCACTTTGTCCAAACCTGAGCAGCAGCAAAAGGATGCCAACAGCCCAAAGAAAAGAATCGGACCAGGAACTATCACCAGGCAATCCCAGGATGACCTGAGGATGTGCTCTAGCCACGCTTGTTGAAAGTACAGAAGTCTGTTGGCATATTTATTGCCATGGAAGCACTTTCTATGCTTGCAGATTGACAGTAATGGTAGTAATGGTCATAATTGTCATAGTAACAGTACGGTAGTAGCAACAACAGCAGCAATGGTAGCAGAGGTAGTCAACGGCAATAATAAGAGTAATTGTAATAGTGGTAGTAATCATGGCCGTGGCGATAATAACAGCGGCGCTGGTAGCAGCAAGAGTAGTTGCAAGGTGGCTGCAGTGGAGTAACAGCTACACTTCTATAGCACCATTCAAAGCACTCTGCACTTATTAACTCCATTCACACAACTACCCTATGAAGTAGAGAGCATTACATTTTACAATGGCACGTGTCATATTTTGAATTATTTCAGTTCTGATACCATATTTGGTTATGCTGGTTCCAGCAGCATCTCATTAAGATTTTGGTCTTCTCATCTTATATCTTCCTGATCCCACTCACCTAAACTCCTTCTCACTTATGGCAGCTAAAGTAGCCCCACAGCCTCTGCATCCTTGTTGTTCCTGGCAGGAAAGATGCTCATCATGCAGTGTGAAATTGTGTCCTTTCTTTCAAGGGAAGTGTCACACTTGGCCAGAAAGAGTGGGGGAAAGTGCTGCGCACTGACAGTGGGTACTTTATAAAGTGGCTGGCTGTCATGGGTAGAAGAGAAAAGATGGAAAGGAGACAGTGTCCCTCACCTCTGTCATGGCTGAGACGGAGTCAATACACACCCCCAGTGCCACGGGATACCTGTCTCAACTTTTATCACTGGCTCATGTCCCTGCTTTCACACATGACTTGTTCTTTCCCATCAATGAATTAAGTATGTAGAAAAACCATTTCAAGTCGTAGTCAAGAGTCATATATATTTGTGTGCAAATGCTAGCTCCACCACTAATCTCATAGCTCTCTCAGGCTCAGTTTCCTCCTCTGTAAAATGAAGATAATTGTCTCATAGAACTGTTTTAGAAAATGAGAGGGAAGGTACATCTGCACCCCTACCCAGCACTTGACACACATAGGCCTTAATAACTATTACCCATTACTATTACTGCTGCTACTGCCACTGTATTTTTCCTTCAAGCCACTAAACCCATAATTGTTAATAATGCATATCCAAATAGTTCTTGAAAAATATCCTCTAAAATTGTGTTACCCAAATAACTCAAAAAAATGAAATTTTAGGTTTGCAGGGCAATCCCTTACTCCTCGAAGATGCTGTATGAGTTTCCTGTGGCTGCTATAACAAATTACCACAAACTTAGTGGATTAAAACAGCACAAAGTTGTGATCCTGCAGTCACAGTCAAAAGTCTAAGGTGGGCTGTCAGGTGACGCTAGAGGAGAAGATGCAATCTTGCCCTTTCCAGCTTTAGATGGAGAAGGTGCTCCATTGCCCTTCCCACATTCCTTGGCTCATGGTCCCACGTCATTGCAATGCTTGCCCATCGTCACAGCTCGTTCTCTAACTCTCATATTTCTCTCTCTGCCTTACAAAGATCTTTGTGACCACATTGGGCCCACCCAAATAACTCAGGAGAATTTTCTCCTCTCAAAATTCTTATATATCTGCAAAATCCTTTCCACCATATTAGATAATGTATCCACAGCTTCCACAATTTAGGACATGGACGTCTTTGGAGGACAATTATTCTACCTACCACAGAAGCCATGAAGAAATAGCCATAGAAAAGACTGAGTTGTCTCCATAGAGTCCCGAATTCCTTATTCAGTGTTTGTACAGTCATTGCTGATCTTCCAGCCTCCCCTGATTCTCTCTGTCTCCTGACATCTCTGAGGGTCAGTGTCCACATGTGTCACACAGAAATGGCCATACTGTATCTGAAGAGTTGGGTAGGGAATAACCAGTGTACTTCAGTCATAAAACGCTTAGCAAATTTTAGAATAAAATGCCACATAAAAATGAACAAATAATAATTTAACTGTCTCACAATCAATTAATAGACTCAAACTGTTCTAAGATCTTTGGATAAAAGGCATTCTTCAGATGCCAAGTGTACGTCGGTGTTTCGCCTTTGTGCTCACTTCCAGCCATCTATCAAAAGCACACTTTAGTTCATTTTTCCTTTTTTAGATAAACTATCTAATTTTCTGCCCCTGTGGCTTTCCTGAATGTCTCCTCCCCCCAAGCCTTCCAGTGAGAGATATGTAACTCATTTTCTTCTCCGGGTTTTCTGTGGGTGGGTAGATATGGCCCCTTTGACTAGTCTTTTTCTTTCCCTTTGTTCTCAAGCTACAGCTTTTGCTGCCTCTGACTTGGTTTTTAGCTGTGTAGCTGTGAGTTTGCCACCTCTCTTTTGAGCTTCATCAAGGGCTGCTGTGGCCTGATATGTAGGTTTCTTTCTAATTTCAGTCTCCAGGGGGAATGAAGTCGATATGGTTGTTCACCTGCTGAGTTAGGAGTTTGCTCTTATACACACACCGTAATATTTTATTCTAGTTGCAAGGAGCATGCAGCATTTATACTTTCTTGGACTCCCACATGAAAACAGAAGCAGCTACTGTGTGTCCTTCAGAATCCCTCATGCATTGCCTTCGCTGCCTGTGGGTGGGCAGGAATAGATAGCCAAGCACACTAAAGAAAGAAGGTGCAGATGACTCTATATTTTGAAGTTGACCTTCTCCCAAAAACCAAGACCTACAGAGAGGCAAACATTTATTCACTTGAAAAAAGGTGCATTTTGTTTTCTTAAACATCTAAAAAGACAGAACTGCATTTAGAATATGGCAATGCTTCCTTTCTCTCCCTATCAGGAAAAATAGTTGTGTGCATATATTAATCACTCTTCTGATATTATGGAGGGAATTTAATATAGGAAAATGGTGACAAAGGTTTTGGAAACACAGATTAAGTGGAAGACAGCATTACCTAAATATCAGCAAACGTAGGATGCTGCTTCTATTGTCCCATAGCTGTAGAAGTAAAAAGGTAAATGTGTGATGGAGAGGAAGGCAGCAAACCACATTGCCATGTATGTAGCTATGCAACAATCTTGTATGTTCTTCACATGTACCCCAAAATCTAAAATGCAATAAAATGTATATTTTAAAAAAAGATAAATGTGGAGTGATCCAGAGCCGGCAAGCACACACTTGCTACTGCTGTTGGAACAGAACTCTGCTATCATATATGTTATCTATTGTTATTGAAACAACTCATCTCAAAACTGGCTTAAAATAACACATGCTATCTCAGTTTCTATGCATCAGAAATCTAGGTGTAAGCCAGCTGGGTCCTTCCTCTTCTTCAGGGTCCCTCATAGGCTTCAATCAAGGCGTCAGCCAGGCTACACTCATCTGAAGGCTCAAATAGGGAAGGATACACTTTCAAGCTCATGTAGTTATTGGCAGGATTCAGCTCCTTGTAGGCTGTTGGACCTCAGTTCCTCAATGCCTGTTGGACAGAGTCTGCCCTCAATTCCTTGCCATGTGGGTCTCACGAACATGGCAGTTTGCTTCCTCAGAGCATACAAACCAAAGGCAAATAGAGACAGTCTGCCAGCAAGACATAAGTCACAATCATTTGCAACCTAGTCAGAGAGATGGCATCCCTCAACATTACCACATTCTACTGGTTGGCAGCAAGTTACTCAAGAAAAGGGGATTACACAAGGCCATGAATACCAAGAGATGAGGATCAGAGGAGACCATCTCAGAAGCTACTGACCAAGCTTGCAATTCAGAGGAGAGGAAATAAGGCTGGGAAAAGGACTAACCATAGGCAATAGCTGGCCCCACAGGAAAGGGATGTTTCTACTCATTTCCACATCTATCAGACCCCTTCCACTCTGCTCATTTTAATCAACTGATGCACCAATGTTATCTGCTCCATATGTGAGGTCTCACTCATCACCTCTTCACTGGAACATCCACCTCAACCCTGAGGTTGCTGTCTCAGACTGTCCTCCATGTTCCCATCTTTTCTGCCTCTTTTCCTTTTCATTTCCTTCAAAGCTTAGCTAGCCTGTTTCCTGCCCTTGATTCCTCAGGGCTCTTTTCTTTGCCAAGTAGTGCTGGATGATAATGGGGAGCCTTTCAATTGATTTCATTCAACAAAGTCGCTTATATAGATGCTAGATCTCAAACCTAATGCTGGATGCTAGAGTGCAAAAACGGAAAAGAAGCAATTCCTGCCCTTGAAGAGGATGCAGTTATGCCAGGGACACAGATGTCTATAATACCAAGTGATAAGTGCTACAATTCAGGACATTCTGACAGATTGATTGACAAACTATACAGATTTGTCCTTAATTGGCTGCATGTTATCTGCACTTTTGGTTCTTGCTGGGGGAAAAAATGCAACCTTGAACTCTCAGCTGTACAATCCTTATCAAACATACTTACAATAAATAATTTATGGAGGTTCTTGAAGATAAGAAGCCCATCCATTTCTTAAGATATTCTACAATTTATTCTTCATGTACACAGATGCGAAATTCAGTTTAAAAAATCTATGAAGAACTGTAACAACATGACCCACAGCCTTGTTTTTACAGCCTTTAGTTTTCAAAGAAACCACTTTCACTCAGCTGTACTTTGGCGTCTCATCATCTGTCTACATGGAGTAACATTTAAAAACTACTGAATGAAATTAGGTCTAAACCCAATATAGGAATGTCGAGGGTTTCCTCCCCTACATCACAGCCTGCTCATATTCTAAAGACTCCACAGGGAAGCTCCTCTTAGAGCTCAGACTCAGAAAGAGTTTTCTCAGAACAGTTCATTTGTTTTCATTTTATGGATGTTTTCATTTTTGTGTGTTAATTTTCCTATCAATGCACTATTCATCCCAGTTAGAAGAGTACTTAACCTGTTAAAATGTGTCCTTACTTTAATGGGCACTTAAAGAGTTGCTCTAATAATTGCAGTTTCCACCAGGAGAAAGAATCTTTTTTGATCAAGTAAACTTTTTTCTGTTTATTCACATTATAAAGGCTTCCCAGTCTGCCATAGGTTGGCTATCCTAGAAACAGCCACCAAGAATGCCAATACCTGTCACGGTCCTCTAGAGTGTGGATAACCAGAACATCCCAGAGACCCTATCTCCCAAAGCCTGGTTTATAATCTTCTACTGCTGCAAAACCATCTCCTGGCCCGACAAAGCCTGCAAAAAGGGGAATGGATGTGTGTGTAGGTAACAGTGCAAAATCTTTGGCATGGCAGGGGCAGATACAGACTCTATTATTTGGTACCCACAAGACATTAAGCAATTCGCTTCCCCCTCTCTCATCTTCATTTTCCTCTTACATTTTGGGTGTCTGAGAGCTGCTGTCTTTAGTTGATCTCATTATTTTATAATCACACCAGCTATTTTGACAGTCTGTGATATTCATAGTCATTGATTTTTTTTGGAATCTACAAAACATCTATATACATCACCATAAACTCTCAGCGGCTACAGATGACTTTAAAAATGAGTAATTCACCACACTTCAGGCAGGAAATTAAGGCTTGTAATGTTGAGATATGAATAACTGTAGGTACCTTTCATCACTTTGGGTTTTCTAGGATAAATATTACAATTATTCAGGCAGCTGAAAACATCATGTGAAAATGTCAGTAAATACACTAACAGGTCTAGCTCTTAAGTGAGTCCCCACCAAGGTATCATGCAAACAGCCATTTGCTGGAATCACATGTGAAAAATATTAGGCTTTGAGGATTGGGGTGATTTCCAGTCTGTAAAGCGGCCTGTTTGAGAAGAAAGAAACATATCCAGGAAAGAATTAACCGATCCATGGTTTTGTTTTTTTCTTTTTAATTGTTAGTTAATTTCAAGGTTTTCCAGTATTTCTTTTTATAAATACCAAAGGAGAAAATTTAGGTTAACTCCAATGGCCATTAGCTTTCATGGGGAGCTTAAGGCCAGTACAGAATCCAAAATGAAAGAAAATGCCATGTGGGGCCCACACAGAGCATTGGAAAGAAAATTTGCCTCTCATCCCCAAGAGAGTCTGGTAGGGCCTGGGCAAGCATCCTCTGAGCACAAGCAAAGCACTGGCCTCAAAAGGCACCAGCATCAAAGGGGATTAGCAGGACTCCAAGTGTTCTGTGTACACCAGCAAGAAGCAGCAAGGCAGCATGGCTGTCCTTGAAAGAGAATGAAAATAAACCCTGTCATACGCGTTCTAGCCCTCAGATGCCTAAATACACATCACTCTTATTGACCCCACCTAGGACTCAGCCCTGACTTCCTCACCCACCACACAATCACCCCTCCAACTCCAATCACCATTACCTGTATCCATGCCATTGCATTAAACATGCAATTATTTAGTTCCACATAAGCCTAACACTTCGTCTTTCTTAATAGATTTGCATGTGCAGGTTAAGTCTTTCCAGACTATCCTCCATTCTTGAGACTCAAGGAACTTTCACTGAGAAGAGAGCCTTTGGCGAGGCCTTTTGCAACTGGGTTAGGCTGAGACTATGAGTAGTTAGAACATGATCCAGTCATTTATTTTTTTTAAAACCAACCTTCAAGATTTGGTTTTAAAAGTCTAATTGGGACAGGCGCAGTGGCTCACACCTGTAATCCCAGCACTTTGGGAGGCCAAGGAAGGTGGATCACCTGAGGTCAGGAATTCAAGACCAGCCTGGGCAATATGGTGAAACCCATCTCTACAAAAATACAAAAATTAGCTGGGCATGATGGCAGGTGCCTATAATCCCAGCTACTAGGGAGGCTGAGGCAGGAGAATTGCTTGAACCTGGGATGCAGAGGTTGCAGTGAGCCAAGATCACACCACTGCACTCCAGCCTAAGAGACGAGTGAGACTCCATCTCAAAAAAAAAAAAAAAGTCTAAATTGCTTAATATATAATGAGCTTTTCAGTCAATCAAATAAAACGCCAACAATTTTTAGAAAGTGAAATCTATAAAGAGACATTCACTGAAAAAAAAAAAGTTTTGTTTTGAGACAGGGTCTCACTCTGTTGCCCAGGCTGGAGTGGAGGGGTGACACCACAGCTCACTGCAACCTCAATTTCCCAGGCTCAAGCAGTCCTTCCATCTTCAGCCTCCTGAGCAGCTAGCAGCACAGGCACACATGACCATGCCCAGTTAATTTGTTTATTTTTTTTGTAGAGAAAGGGTCTCCCCATGTTGCCTAGGTTGGTCTCAAACTTCTAGCCTCCAGCAATCCTCTCACTTCCCAAAGTGCTAGAATTACAAGAGTGAGCCATCACGCCTGGCCTACAAGTGTTTTTGAAACATGTAAAGGGGTGTTTAAAGTCTCTCTTTTAATGAAAAAAAAATTAGAACAATAAAACATGTTTCTCCATATCAGGTTGAGAAAGATTAGAAATGTTATATAGTAAGGCAGACTTTCATGAATTATTGGTGGAAGTATAAATTGTTGTAATTCCATTATAGGACAATTAACTAATATTGAAATTTTAATCCATGTATACTTTGACCCTTCAATTTCACGTGAAGGAATTTATCCTTCAAAAATATGCTACATGTAAGCAAAAATAGGTTGCTAGGATGTTTATTGCAACATTATCATAATAAAAAAATACACCATAAATGACAACCAATGCTGGAGATCTCTAAATGTCCAAGATTCTGTAGTTATTAAAAGGGATGAGGTATATCTCTATGAAAAGATGTCCAGGACAGGCAGGTAGCTGAAGAAGAGGCTTGACCATGTCATGGGCAACACCCTGTTATTTGCTCCCATCACAAAGTAAGCACCTCCAGTGCCCAGAACTCTTCAAACAATCGAAGAAACCCACCTTCAGACAGCAGGTCGAGGCAATATAGGTAATATCTGGATCTGATAAGGATTAAAGGGAAAATAAAACTCCTCAGGCAAGTATCTGTCTCTTGGTGTTCTCAAATGTTTATCTCATGGTGGTGAAAACATACCAAGATATAATGTTGCTCAGAAAGAAAAGGGGAGCTGCCTATGTTTGCCAGGTCCTAGAATAATGCCTTATATTTATAATAAAAAATAAAGTTCAGCTCCAATTAATGAAATAAAAATAAAAGCCTTTCTTATGAATTGGTTGCTATAAACACCCAACAACAAAATACTAATTACCAATAACTCTACAATAAATTTAAGTAAAGATACAGTTTAAAACAACCAGCTCTCTTTCTACAAAACTCCAAGTGTCTTCTCTCACTGCTTAATATAATCTTCCCATACAACCCCACTCTTGCCCTGCTTTAAGAAAAAATTTAACTTTCCTTCACTAAAATTCAGGTATCAAATAGCTTGTCCACAGTTCCCTGAATGCTAGCTTAGGGCAGCAGCTATCAGAGTTCATTGATTTGCTGCTAGCAAATTGGAAGATTTAATGGTGTGACTTCCGCATGTTGCTGGTTGATCAGGTCTCACTGGGGTCTCTCCAAATGGGAAAAGAATTGCTTCCTGCTAATCTCAGGCAGCAGCACTGCGTCCACATCCGTTTCCACACTGATCTTAAACAGAAGGAAGACAGAGAAAGATTATGTTTCATTCTCCCACTGCGTCTACATAAAACCCAATTGTCGCCCCTTTCTGATCAGCAAGATGTTACCTTGGCAACTACTTTATACAGCTCTTATTCGTCTCTCTCTTTTAAAGCTCATCATTTGTGTAAAAGTTAGTTTGCCTCCTAATGAGTAAGAGGAGACATTAGCCAGCCTGACTGCTTACCCGGTACTTCCAGACAAAGGTTGTAAAACTGGCAGCCCAGGGGCCAAATTAAACACTCAGGCGTGTTCGACCCACACAAAATTTTTGGTTTTGTTTATTGGATTTTTTAACATGAGTTAACATTTATAAACCAGAAGATCTAAAATGAAAATGCAGATTTGCAGTTCTCTTTAATAATGTTTAGACCTGAAGTCGCTGGGCCCACATTCTTCATAAGCAGCTGTTGCTTCATACTGGTCGCTGCCTTCCACTAGGCCCACTTCCTCGGATTAGATTACCTGGGTGGCATCTGGGTTGTGGCCTCTGTTCTAGGTAGGATATGTGCCCTTTTACAAATAGTGCTAATATTTAGAACTGAACAAAAGTTGTTTTTAAGCTATCTGAAGCTTTCAAGATGTTTTTGTTTCTCAAAATTCAGCAGAACTTCAAATTCACCAAATGTCTTCCCACATGCACAAGATTTTTCAACATTATCCTTAACTTTCAGCACCATTGCTAATGAAGCTCAGAAACTTACGACAATTTGAGAGTTTAACCAAGAAAAGGCAAAGCTGAGGAGAGAAACAATCCATGTCTACTGATCAGTTAGAGTGGCAAGGAAGCTGGTAGGGAAGGCAAAAGGCAGTGGTCCTCAAACTTGAGTGTGCATTAGGACCACCTGGAGGGCTTGTCGGAAACACAGATCTCTGGATCTGAGATTCTGATTCAGTAGGTCAAGAGTAGGGCCTGAGAATTTACATGTCTAACAAGTCTCCAGTGAGGCTGATGTTCCTGGTCTGGAAACCACATTTAGAGAATCACTGAGATCTTTTTGTATCAAATATATCTGCAAATGCACATTGGCTGATATTGTTTGGATATTTGTCCCTGCCCAAATCTCATGTTGAATTGTAATCCCCAGTGCTAGCGGTCGGGCCTGGTGGGAGTGTTTGGATCATGGGGGTGGATCCCTCATGGCTTAGTGCTGTCCACACAATAGTGAGTGAGTTCTCAAGAGATCTGGTTGTGTCAAAGTGTGTGGCATCTCCCCCTGCCAATCTCTCTCTCTTTCTGGCTTGCTCCTGTTTCTCTATGTGAAGTGCCTACTCCTGCTTCACCTTTTGCCACAAGTAAAAGCTTCCTGAGGCCTCCCCAGACGCAGATGCCAGTGTCATGCTTCCTGTACAGCCTGCAGAACCATGAGCCAATTCAATCTCGTTTCTTAAAAATTATCCAGTCTTGGGTATTTCTTTATGGCAATGCAAGAACAGCCTAATACAGTGGCCAAATACAATAGAAGTTTATTTCCCTTTCATGAAATAGTCCAATCTGGGCATGATGGCTCACTGTACTCCTAGCACCTTTGGGAGGCCTAGACAGAAGGATCACTTGAGCCCAGGAGTACGAGGCTACGGTAAGCTATAGTCACTCCACTGCATTCCAACCCTGAGTGACAGAGCAAGAGCCTGTCACTTAAAAAACAAAAATCAAAGCAAGTTTTCTCTCAATTGGTGATTCAGGAACCCAAGCTTCTGAGTTTATCACCCTATTAACCACTAGGAGGAGGATGTAGGGATGAAAGTGTGAAAGGTACCAGGAAAGTGGGCTTATTTTTAAAACACTTGGCATAGAAGTAACATACATCACTTTCACTCACATTTCATTGGTGAGAACAAGTCACATGACCATATCTAGATGCAGAGTATTGAAAAATATAGTCACTAAATGAGCAGCCATCTCCCAGCAGCAATTCTGTAGAAAACAAAAGGGATAACTCACTTTTTTTTTTTTTTTTGGACAACTAGCCAATTCCACCTAAGCAGCTATGAATGTGCCTCACTCTTGCCTCCACTGATTTTCTTCCCCATTCCCAGAAGGTCCTTCTCTCTTCCCATTGCCCATCCACACCTCAGGACTCTCCTGGTTATTCACCTCCACCAGAATTCCCAGTAAAAAATTTCCAGTCTTTTATGTTGGGATGTAGCTAAAATAACTTTCCTCAAGAGTTTGTTGTTTCCTTGAGGATATTTTTAATGATCATTATGACGTTAAAAACAAGAGTTGCTCTTCTGCAGTTAATCAAAAGGAAAAAATAAACTGATTGCATTTTAAAAGTTTTATTAAAGACTTACTAGAGTTAAGTATCCCATCAGATTTGTTTACCAAAAATTAACAAATAAATAGAAAAAGTAAATAGGTAATAAAAGGTGCCTAAAATAATTAACATCTCAACATTAAAACCTAAGTATCCTCCTGAGATGAATTAAAACTTTCTAAAATCATCTCTAGCTCCTGGGATCTAAAGTGAGTTATTGAGGTGATCTGTGTGATCTAAAATCTATTAAAACTAACAATGTGAAAATAATGTAAAGAATGACCCATTTACCATTGCAAGCAGTAGGAAACTGACCCAAACGAGCTTAAGCACAAAGGGAACTTATTGTTTCACATAAGATGAAAAGTCCAGGGGTAGAATAACTTTCAGATGTGGCTGAATCCTGAGTTCAACCAATGTCATCAGGACTATTTTTCTGTATCTCTTGCTTTGTGTCATAATGGGATGGCAGCAATGGTTCTAATCCCTACACCCTCCTTTAGGTCCCGCAGATAAAATTAAGAGTTCCTCAGGGAGGAAAACATCATTGTGATTCATTAGATCTGACTGACTATGAGTTGACTATGACTTATCTCAATTCTCTAGAGGGAATCGAGATAAGGGTACTGTTGGGGTTTGAGGAGGCTCAATGTCCCATTCTAGTTTGGAGCCAGTTGAGAGAAAGATCCAGGAGCCAAGTAGAGAAGCATTAAAATATCAGCCTTACTCATGGCTGTAGGTCTGCTAACCAAATGAGCTAGTTAATTCCCAAATTAGATGGACCCGCCCCATCATAGACATGCAGTCTCCCATGGGGGGCCTGCTCTTGTCATGTACAGCATTGAGGAGCATAGAAAGCTGTCTGCACCCTGGTAGGTGACTAAGAGAAAACAGAAAGAGGCTGAGAGTCACATGCTCAGCCACTGTACCCAAACTCACTCATCAGCTAGCTCACCCTTCCTCCCTTGAGGGGAAGGGAAAAGGGGGATACAGGGAACCAAGGAGCTGGGAGTATTGTTCTGAAAAAGTCCATACACACAAAAACGGAACAGTAAATGATAATAACAGATGTCAACTACCAGTAGAAAATGAGACTTTAACTTTTAAATACACAGAGTAAAACATACGCATCCAAATGGTTAGCGTGCTCCACATTTTTAGTTATGAAAAGATATTTCTCTCACCTGCCATGGAGACCCCATAATACAGTTCACAGTGGTTGCCATTATCTGATTTAGCATTTCCCTACCGATGAAAGATAAACAAGTGTCTTAGTCCCAGCTGCTATAACGAAGTAGTGCAGACTGGATGGCTTACAAACAACAGAAATTTCCCACCATTCCGGAGGCTGAAAGTCAGAGATCAGGGTGCCAGCATGGTCAAGTGCTGGTAAAGACTCTCTTCCAGGTCGCAAACTGCCAACTTTTTGTTGTATCCTCCCAAGGTGGCAAGCAGAGGAGCTAGGTCTCCCGCCTCTTTGTATAAGGCACTACTTCCATTTTTGAGGGTTCTTTCCTCATGACCTGATTACCTCCCAAGGGCCTCACCTCCAATCCATCACATTAGGGATTACATTTCAACATATAAATTTGAGAGGGAAAAAAACATCCAGTGCGTAACACCAAGTACAAAACTGGACTTAATTTATTATGTTTCTGCCCTAGGATGAAGTAGGAATGAGTAACCAGAAGAATACAGATGACAGTTTAGGAAAGAGATTCAAACAAAATAAAGAGGAAATTCATACTGATCTGGATCTGATTCTAGAATGTAAACTCCATGAGAAAAGCCTCCTTGTCTGCACCATTGTATTGCTCCCCAGTGCCCAGAATGGGGCCTCTGGCATATAGTAGAGGTTCAATAAAATTTGCAGAATGAGTTAGGAGAGGAAGTTTTGAAATCAGAAAAAAAAAAAAATCTTTTGGGGGTTTAGTGGTCACAAAAGAACAGTGTCACTTGGGATTTAAGATTATAATTTGACCCTAACTAAAATGATCCTATCTCGTGCTGGTGAAAGAGAATCTAGTGGACCTAGAAGAGCTCAAGAATTAGGGGAAGCTAGGCACAGTGGCCCAGGCCTGTAATCCCAACACTTTGGGAGGCTGAGGTGGAAGGATCACTTGAGCCCAGGAGTTCAAGACTGGCCTGGGCAACATAGGGAGGCCTCACCTCTACAAAAAAAATTAAAATAAAAACATTTAAATTTTAGATAAACAATTAGGAAACCAAAAAATATCTGAAATGACAAGAATCTTTGAGGTAATTTAATATGGTAATTCCTAACAAAAACAGCTATATGATAGAAACACCTGGGGAGTTTTTTTTTTTTTTTTTTTAATTCTGATAGGCAGACCCCACTTCCTAAGATTCTGACCCAGACACCGGTAACCTACAATAGGAGCAATAGCAGAGAAGAGGGGGCAGCCTGGACTCAGGCCCGACACTTTGTCACCTAGGGCGCCTAACACAGACCGTGTTTTCTGACTAGAACCAAGTAAAGAACAGAGAACAACGTTCTCAGATGGCTCTCACAGGAGAACCCACATCCTGGTCACTTGGGTGTCCCTGGAAGCCCTCTTGGGAGAGGGGTGGAGGAGTGACCCCTTCTCGTTAGACCCAACCTGTTTTATCACCATGTTCTCCAAGAGTGTACCAGATGAGTGAGTCTGCCCATTTCAAACAAGACTTCCTCAAAAACATTCTACAAACCATCACCCAACGAGGATGGTGAAAATTTCGATTTTGAAATTTCAGTGGGACCCAACAGGCCCCCGCAGCAGCTGAGGGTCTGTAGGATGTGCTGCGTGATGTTCACGGCGGTGCACTCACAGCTCCTTCCCTTGGCAGAGGCCGAAACCTCTCCCACTCCGCGCCGCGGCCGGGTGTACCGACCCGCCCAAGGAGCTTCTAACTGGACCTCCCAGCGTCACGGCGCGCAGAGTGGCCGGGGACGTCCCTGCAGTCGGCCTCCCAGCCAGAAGGAGCCATGCACTTCTCAGCAGCTCAGTCGCCCGGGCGTGACGGGCCCGGTGGAAGGCCTCCGGAATGGGTCTTCCGCAACTCCCTTAGGAGGACACGCCGCGGACTAACAGACGCCGCTGTCGGCCGGTGTCGATGCGGCTGCGCTGCTGACATTTTCTTTCCCGCGGTGTCAGCTCGCGGTCCCTCCTCGCCTCCCCTCAGGCCGCCCGCCTGCAGGATCACAGCCCTGCCTGTCCCCGCGCCTCTCCGCCCGCTTGAAAGACAGCCCCGGGCCGGGCGCGGAGCCTCACGCCTGCAATCCCAGCACTTTGGGAGGCCGAGGCGGGCGGATCACGAGGTCAGGAGATCGGGACCATCCTGGCTAACACCGTGAAACCCCGTCTCTACTAAAATACAAAAAATTAGCCAGGCGTGGTGGTACGCGCCTGTAGTCCCAGCTACGCGGGACACTGAGGCAAAAGAATCGCTTGAACCGGGGAGACAGAGGTTGCAGTGAGCCGAGATCTCGCCCACTCCAGCCTGGCAACGGAACGAGACTCAGTCCCGAAAAAAAAAAAAGACAGCCCCACGCCACCCGGCCTTCCTGAAACTGGAGCCACTCAAACAGGCCAGATCCAACCCGGTGACCAGTCCCGGGAGCGGCCCGCTTCCCCACGACCCTCTCTCCGCCTCGCTTCGGCCTCCTACGGGCAGCGCCGGGGAGCTCCCACAGGTCAAAGCACGCCACCAGGTCCTTCCCCCTTCTCTGCCTGCCTGGGCTTTGAAATACGGTGCGTGTTCCTACCGCGTTTTGGGCTCTGCTGTTGACAGCGGGGCTCTGGCTACCACGCCAAGGAGTCATGGCATTAATTATTCCCTCTTCTGCGAGGAAACGTGTGAGGGCTGCGCCCTGCAAAGCACATGGAATTGGAGTACAGTCAGCATTTACTCTCCAGGCTGAAAAACGAGGGTGGGGGGAAGGGGGTGTTCTCATTCAATTCCCTCACTCCTCCTGTGCCTTTTAACTAACTTTGAAATTCCTCTGGCTGCTGCTGGTGCCTCCGTGCTGTTTCCAAGGGCTGGAGCCCCACACTGATTTATTTGGTAACCATCGCAGGAATTTCAGAAAATGAGAACTCGAGGAGGAAGCGAGGCCTGAAGTAATTAAGATGATTTGTTACACGCGATTCAGGTAGGCACAAAGGGGTACCCGAACACAGAGAGAATATAAGATCAAAGGAACAGCAGTCCCGAAAGTGGGAGCTCTTCGCAAAAGGAAAACAGGCCAGGGGAAGGTGCCCAGATCACCGCCAAATTAAAACACCCCGTATTTTTATCTTCACCCAGAGATAAAACAGAGGGAGGTAAATTTTTTTTCACATTTGCTTTCAGCAGTTAGCTTTCAGAATTTAAAAAAAAAAAAATTTCAAATGTGTCTGCCATTTGTGCAAGTTCACAAGATCTCCCTACTCGAAATCATTTGTTAGTGGAAAACAGTGTACTATTTAAGCCCCAGGAATGCAGCTGCAAGAGTGAAGATTCCTTAAAAAATACCTGTTCTTTACAAGCTTATTAGTGACTCTTGAAAATCCTCTCTGTGATGGGATCTCACACACACTGGCATCCCACCAGGTCACGGGATGTGGAGGGTGGCTTTGAAGAGGAGAGGGGCAGAGTGAGTGTGCATCCCCCCACCCCCCGCCACGTTTCAAAAACACAACTTGGTCTTTTGCTGTGCATTTCTCCTTCCCTGCAATGTTGATCCTCAAAAACCAACCGTCTTATTATTTTCCAACACTATTTATGCCTCAAACCTTCTGCTATGTTGCCACAATACATTCATTCATCTGTCTTCCCCATTTTATGGCCCAAGTGACCTACAGCAGTCACAGTCCTTCTCCTGGCTGATATTTCATCCAGAATTCCTCCCAGGCTCTGGAAGTTACAGTTGTTTGGGACAATGGTGACACAAGAACAAACCTGAAATTGGAATCCATAACTCTGGCAAAATGAAAACAAGCCTTTTTCATCTTCTTTCTCATCCCCTTTCCATAAGGTGAAAAGGTGACATCAAGATTCCTTACACTCCTGAAATATCATTCTTATCCACTACAGAGACTATAGAGAAGACTTTAAGTGTGAGTAATAGCATTACAGAGTGCTGTTTTGTTTTTTTGTTTTTTTTGAAACAGAGCCTTGCTCTGTCACCCAGGCTGGAGTGTAATGGCACCATCATGGCTCACTGCAACCTTGACCTACTAGGCTCAAGTGATCCTCCCACTTCATTCTCCTAAGTAGCTGGAACTACAACCATGCACCACCACACTCAGCTAATTTTGTTTTTATTTTTTGCAGGGACGGGGTCTCACTATGTTGCCTAGGCTGGTCTCAAACTCCTGGGCTCAAGCAATCCCCTGCCTGGACCTCCCAAAGTGCTGGGATTACAGTCATGAGCTACCATGCCCGGGCTAGAATGAATATTCTTTTTTTCTTCTAGAGCCTTCAGATGAGAGTGAATATTAAGCTTAGTATTTACAACACACCCAGAAGATCAGTACCTTCCGATAACCCATTCTAAAATGGAGAAGCTACTGGTTGGGGAAGGTAAGTAACTTGCCTTGGGTCACAGAGGGATATCTACTGCCTCTGTGAATAAATAACCTGATTTTCTTCCACACCTGAGACTGTATTTACCTGTGGCTTCAGAGTTGCTGTGGAGACTAAACTGACAAAGCAGTCAAGTACCCACTTGGTACTATTTTCATTGAATGAACTTTTAACAAAATTGATTGGCTTGAATGAATGCTGCATTGTCTGAGAGTCTCCTGCAATTTGATAGGGTTTTTTTCTTCTAAGAGGACACTGCCTGGGTGCCGATCTTGCTCCAGGCCTCCTAGAGGCCTGCACACTGCTATAGGAAGATGGCAGAGGGACTGACCACAATTACAGAAGTAAGCAAAGTAACTTGTGCAGTGCTCCAACCCCCGATGTGGTCTCATCGCCTTGCTCTGAGCAGAGGGTTTGTTACATTTCTTCTCCCTTCAAACATTTTCAGAAATTCAAGCATCTCCAACAATGCTGCCATCCTCCAGAAAAACCCCACAGATCCCAGGTTAATTCCTCAGCTCCAAAGGACAAGGATATCACAGGACTTTTCCGTGAACCAGCTGTAATGCAGTTTCTTCTTGTGGTGGAGAGAGACAGTGTCTACAAAAGGCTGTCTCTCTGCTCTATCACTACTTCCCAAGCTGCAGCATGCACATGAACTATCTGGGCAGCTGGTTGAAATGTAGATTCTGTTTCAGCAGGACTGGGGGCCTGAGATTCTGCATTTCTAATAGGTTCCCAGGTGATACCTGTGCTGCTGGTCCTGACACTGTGAGCAACCAGGAATTATTTACATGAATCTCTTTTCCTTGTGAACCCTTTGATGTTGCATTTCGACAAAGAAGTCCTGTAGAGACTAGAGGCGGTGGCCTCACCCCACTGCTATGGGTAGAAGTAGGGCTTTCCTGTGACAGAAAGAACTTCCCAATGTCAGTCACCAGGGAAAGAGACCATGAGACCACCCAGGAAGAAAGTGCCTCACCTGCTGCTGAAACAGCACTTCCACAGATGAGGCTTAAGCGGTCTCTTGGCATCAGGAACCTGCCACCTGGCAACATTCCACGAGTCAGACAGGCCGACATATGGGGCCATAAATTGAAGAAAAGTAAACTTTGCCTTGTAACCCTACCTGCATGTAGTTCCTTTTGTGGCCAGCGTGGCTCAGCTGTGAATCTAAGGAATTAAAAGAAGGTTCAAGTGACCCCCAGCTTAGAACTGGAGAATTAATAATGAATCAGCGCCCCCTGAAGCCAGCTTTGAGGGATCTGCTGAAATTAGCTAGAGATTCCAAGAGGAAGATGAATCCTGAGGAATAAGAGTTGAATCTTTTTTTTTCTTTTTTTATTGTATTTTAAATTCTGGGGTACATGTGCAGATCTTGCAGGATTGTTGCATAGGTACACACATGCCATGGTGGTTTGCTGCATCCATCCCCTCATCACCTACATCAGGCATTTCTCCCAATGTTATCCCTCCCCAACCTCCCCACCCCCCACTGTCCCTCCCCTAGCCCCTCAACAGACCACAATGTGTGACATTCCCCTCCCTGTGTCCATGTGTTCTCATTGTTCAACATCCATGTATGAGTGAGAATATGCAGTGTTCAGTTTTCTGGTCTTGTGTCAGTTTGCTGAGAATGATGGTTTCCAGATTCATCCATGTCCCTACAAAGGACATGAAATGAACTCATCCTTTTTTATGGCTGCATAGTATTCCATGGTATATATGTGCCACATTTTCCATCTTTACAGTCCAGCTGCTCTTCTTACATGGAGATTTTCCTTCCGTTGACGAAAAGGAAGGATCTAAGTTTGCTTATTAAGGAAGAGAGAAGTTTCTTGTTCATGATGAGAGCATGAAGCTTTAAAAAGAGAGAGATTTAAGTTGCAGAAACTTGGTTCCTCAATGCCGCTGGTGGACCTGAAGTTTTCAATGTCATAGCTAAAGACTGGGAAAAGGCAACTCAAGGAAGGATGGCTGTGGGCAAAGCCAGGCAGCCTGGTTTAGCACTCCCTCGTGGAAGAGGGGGACAATGTTTATGGTCCTTGCTTCTGGTTAGCTAAGGAACTTAACCACTGGAATTCTGTGAAAGGTCATTTCTCTAAGCAGGAATCAACTCAAGCTCTGATCCTCCCTAATAGCATAACTATTTGGCACGCATCTAGCCAACTATTAATTAATGCTGCTTCCACAGGCAAAGAGGCCGTGGTCAGACCTGCCTTTAATGAGCATCCCAGGGCCTGGCCAGACTTTCAGGGAAGGAGCCTATTGAGATATTAGTCGAAGCTCAAAAACAATAGGTGCCTGCGCCCTCTAAGTAGCTCATGTATTACAGATCTGACAAGTCTCATTGATTTAAATAGCTGGAGCACTGCTTGGATTTTAATCTCCTTCACCCTTATACCAAGGAGGTCGCTGTTTAAATGCTTTTACTTAATAATGTAAACACCTGTCACACGCCAGGGGCAAAGCTATTAGGGAGAAGGATTATTTAAAGCAATGCTCCTGAATACAACATTGCTGTTATTGTCTTATCCTCAATTGCCAGGGTCTGAGCAGGACTTGCTTTTTTAAGACTAGAGACAGTGGCCAAGACACCTAGTGCTCTGTCCCCTAACACCCATATAGAATAGGCATCTGCTTACATGCTGTCATCTGAATGTCCCCAAATATCTGATCTGCCAAGAGTTTTGTACTCAGCACATGTGTCTACCAAAATCCCTTGTTAAAGTGGAAAGCTGTTTCCATAGGGGACTATTAGGACTGTTATCCTGGTGCCTACAAGGCACCTCTCACTACACACACACACACACACACACACACACACACCAAGGAGATATATATATATATGGATATATATATATATAACTATATATATATATATATGGATATATAGTTTTTTTTTGAGACAGGGTCTCACTTTGTCACCCAGGCTAGAGTGCAGGGCCAGGAACATGGCTCACTACAGCCTCGACCTCCTGGACTCAAGCAATCCACCTGCCTCAGACCCCTGAGTAGCTGGAACTATAGATGAGCACTGCCATGCCTGGCTAATTTTTGTACTTTTTTGAAGAGATGGGATTTTACCATGTTGCCCTGGCTGGTATCAAACTCCTGAGCTCAAGCAATCCACCCACTTTGGCCTCACAAAGTGCTGGGATTACAAGCATGAGCCACAGCACACAGCCTTATATCTGTGTGTGTGTGTGTGTGTGTGTGTGTGTGTGTGTGTGTGTGTGTGTGTGTCTGTGTGTCTGTCATTAGGACTCATTAGTTTACCACATAAGCCTGTCACCTGGCAAGGCATGAGAAGTAGAAAACGTCCTCTTCAAAGTTTCATAAGTGTTAGAAATAACAGTTTGTTTTAAAGACTTTCATCAAAGCTTTCTTGCTTTTTGCTAATAATTCTTTGTTAAGCCCTATCCTATGCAGCTGTTAGACATGCTTATAGGCATGTAGTATATTCTATGTCCTTATACTTTAACCAAGATGTCTGTGCTAAATGTGCTCACAGGCATGTCCCAGCTCACAGCCTATGACCCTCCCTGTTTGGATTTCTTCATTGCTTTTACCTGTTTAGAAAAGTTTTATGTTATTAGCCAATAGAGTTTTAGTTTATATTGTGAGATCTGGCTCCAACCAACAGAGATCAGACACAGCAGTAAGGATAACCCCACATGCCTAAGGGATAAATATGGTCTGCTTTTCTTTTATTTGTTGTACTCTCATGGCAAGATGGCTGGCAAGGGTACCCTTCCTACAGGAAGTAAAAATTGCCTTGCTGGGAGATCCTTTGTCTCAGGGCTAATTTTTCTTTGTGGCACCAAGCATCTGTTTCCAACACAAGGTAAAAGCCTAGAGGAATGGCACAGAAGAGAGTAGAAGGGGGAGAAAAACAGAATCTAGGGGGCGAATGGGTAGGAGAGCCTGAGGGTGTGCCCTAGAGCCTGGACTGGGGTCTTTGGAATATGGGCATCAGGAGGCCCTGGAGTTAGGACCTGTCAAGACCACAGATGTGAAAGCACTGCCTATAACCTAGCACGGAGGAAGGACTCTCCCTGCTTCCTCTCTCTCTTCCTTTACCCAAGCTCTTCATCCAAGAGGCACGCTTGAAGCTAAAGCACAAGCCTGTCCCCCACCCCACTTGCCATCTATGTCTTCTGAATGCTCATCGTAACTACAAGTCTTGGCAAAACTCAGTCTGCCTGGGACCTGCCAATAGCACCTAAAGCCCTGATGTCATCTAACCAACTGTTAATGACGTTGGCCCTAAGTTGGAGGGTGTGCTAATGAAAAGTGCAGGCCACAGTAGGCATTGGTCTTTATTCAAGTTACTGGTCAGATATTGGTGTGGTTTATTAAATTAAGACAACTCTCCTTCCACTAACATATCTTAGTGATGAAAGCCAATCTGTATAACTTGGTTCAAGCACCTGAGTTCAACAGTAATTTGGTAAGCAAACCCTTTATGACAATACAGAACAAAAAATTAGAAAATGGTTCATTCATTCATTCATCAAATATTCATTAAACTTCTTTTATATAAGGCACTGTCCTTAGTACTGTAGCTGAATCAGAGAATAGGAGCATCACTCTCTGCTTGTGTGGAACTTTCAGTTATATGGGAGACAGAAAGCAAATCAGCAAAAAGGGAAAACAAACAGAATGTCAGGTATTGAGAGAAAATGCTCAGAGCCGTGTTTCTCCAAGAGTGATGCCCATCCTGCCGGCATCAGCATCACCTGAAAACTTGTTAAAACACAGAACTTCACACCGCTTCCAAACCTAGTAAATCAAAAACTCTGGCCATGGGGCCCAGCAACCTTTGTTTTAACAAGCCTGCCAGGTGATTCTGATCTGTGCTAAGGCTAAGGAACCACTAGAATAGAAAGTGAAGGTGGAGAAGGGAGCATCTTTAGATAAGAGCATCAGGAGAGACTTCTCTGACATTCAAACTGAGATCTGACAGATGAAAAGAAACATGCCTTGCAAGAGCCAAGAGGAAAAATATTCCAGGCACAAGGAATAGCAGGTGCAAAGTCCTTAAGGCAGGGAAGAACATGTTATGGTCAAGAAACAGAAGGGAAAGAGGAGAACACAGTTATTGAAAGGGAAGCTGACAGGTGCAGGGGTCTGATCATGCAAGGACTTAGAGACCTCAGTAAGGATGATGGATTATAAACTCACAAAAATATCCTAATGAAAGAAACATGACCCTGTGAGAGCTTATAGCACATGAACTCAACCTAGTTTGTGGGTCAGGAAGAGCTTTCCAGAGGTAATGATGTTTGAAGATAATTTTTTTCCTTAATGCTTATAAGTTCTTAGAACAAGTCCCTGTAACAAACAAATAAACAAAAAAGGTTGACAAGAGAAAAACAAACAGATGTTTGTTTGATGAATGTATATTTCACACATACATGGGAGAAACCCAGAGAATAAGAAACTTTCAAAGAGGTGGCTTTGAATACCAACTTATATAGCATCTTCAACAAGTGAAGTACATTTTTAGATTTCTGACACAAAGGAAAAGAACTTTGAGTCTTTAAGGGCAGCAACTTGTGGAAAGGCTAACAATTGGCAGACAAAGGCTAGTTAGTGAAGCTTGTTAGTGTAGGTTCCTCTGCTGCTTTCTCCAGCATGTAAGGATCCAAAGTTGTCTTAGGTGGTTAATCTCTGTTTGCCCAGGGAACAAGAGGAGGTGGGATGTCTTTTGTCTTCATAAATTTATGTCCTGATTTTAGGCAAATAGGGAAAGGGCAGGGAGCTTTCCTGCATGTGTTTCTTCTTACTTGCTGTCAGCTCACCAATCCTCATGCCAAAAAGGCATATTTTGGGGTGGCATATTCTGGTCTCTCATAGTATCAAGGATAAGTTCAAGACAACTAAAAAAGTGGAGAAACCATCAAGTGCAAAGGCCTGGAGATAGGAGAGAGCATGACACTGTCAAGTGTTTCCATTGTGAAAGCCTTTGAAATAGGCAAACATGAGTCCTGGATGTACTAACAAATCCTTCCTGTTTATTCTGTAGTGTTCATTGTCTTTGGCCTATTTTACAACTACTGCAAATTGTAGAAAACTGAGAGTAATACCAATGGTTCTCGTCTATAGAAATGCAAATTAATTTTACTCAGTGACATGCAATTGATTATCGCCCTGGGAATATGGCTAGTTTTGCAACTATTAACAAATTCAGTTCAGCATTTCCTGATTGGGGTGTGTGTGTGCGTGTGTGTGTGTGTGTGTGTGTGTGTGTGTGTGTGTGTGTGTTCCGAATTCTTCTAACCAGTTGTTACATCTTACTGATTCGCTTATTAATCGGTGAACTAAAAAAATCTTTGACACGTGTTCATTTTATATTCACACAAGAGTTATAAGTTTACCTTTTTTAAAAAATTACTCTTTAACAATGTATGCAAGGAATTACAAAGAGGCAGTATGGTACCAGATTGCCAGACAAATTATAGGACATCCGGTTTGAATTCAGATAAATAATTTTTTCTATAAATAGGATTCAAAAATCACATGAGACATACTAAAAAAAGTTTTCAGTGCATCAGAACTTGAAACTTCCCTGGGCACCCTGTATTTCTTCTTGCTAAATCTGGCAGTGCTGCAGCAAGGTCACTGTGGCTCTGTGCTCCCGCTGCAGCCATTATTTGCTTCCGGGTTTGGGAACAGAAAGAACCACCTTTTATTGGTCTTTGACTCCTTCTCAGAGGCTACATTAGTGTATCTTCTCCTCAAATTTCAAAGCCATATTTCATTTTGTGTTTTAAAAATAAATTGGCATCCACTGTCGCCCTCATCAAGGGGCAGGTGTAGCCAGGCTTCCCCCAAGGGTACTCCTTCTACCCTGTGCTGCTCCGTCACACAGAGCTTGAAAACTTTCCACCAATCCCACCAACACGGAAACTGGTCACTTAGTGCTGTCAATTAGGGGTCCTCAAGCCCTGGTCCACAGACTCGTATGGGTTAGGAACGCGCGCACAGCAGGAAGTGAGCGGCATTACCGCCTGAGCTCCACCTCCTGTCGGATCAGCAGCTGCATTCGACTCTCATAGGGGAATCTAATCTCACCCTATTGTGAATTGCACATGCGAGAGATTTAGGTTGTGTGCTCTTTATGAGAATCTAATCCCTAATGCCTGATGATCTGAGGTGGAACGATTTCATCCCAAAACCATCCCCTGCCCCTTCTGTGGAAAAATTGTCTTCCACGAAACCAGTCCCTGGTGCCAAAAAGTTCAGGGATCGCTGCTGTGAACCAACACGTCTACTGAGCTGTAGTGCGGTACTCCATCGCGTCTACCCAACCGACCAGCTGAACCAGATGAACAAAAACAACCAAACTGACCATTTTTTTTAACTCAACAGACCAGTTGACTTGTTGCATTTCGGTACTCTTGGAAAAACTGCTGTCTTATTTCCTATCTGCCTATGAAAGACTTTCTTTCTGACCCACAAGAGTGTGTGAGGTGCCATTTACTCTGAGATCTGGGGACAAAGGAAATAAGAGAGAGAAGAGAAAGACAAGCTCCACAGGCGACACACAGTCAGATTTGAGAATGTCTCTGACCTCGAATACATTCCCCCTTCTCAGCCCCTCATCCCTCACTCTATCCAAAATTGCCTGTTTTTCTCCAGTGAGGCTTTGCAACTTTAGGATGAAACTTTTCTATATTCAAAGCCACCTATTAAAATGCAAATATATTCCCACAAGAATATCCTAACATCAGCTCGCATTTTAGTAGAAATTGACCGACAGGACATAATATACAATCCATGCATGTGAGGGGAGACAGAATGGGAGCTCAGTATGGGATGCTGAGGACGGGCAGGAAGGAAACCCCAAGAGGGAAGGAGGATATTGCAAGTATGTGAGAGGCCTGAAGACATGCTGTAGGCCTCAGACCAATCTTGTAAAGCAAAGTCTATAAAAATCTTAGGAAAGATCATCTTAAATTGGGGACCAAATGCTTTTGTTATCTCCTCTGCCTTTCCCTATAATGTGATATAAGATACCTCCGAAAGGAGATTTTCATGGTAACATATTGTTGACTGGGCAGGCTTCCCCGCAGACTGGCCGTAGAGACATAGCTGCAAAATGGAGACTCCCCTCCCCAAAGGCGGTCTGATTGCCAGCAGAAGTTTGATCACACTTTTCAGAGCCGGCTGGCTCTCAGAGGAATTATGATCACTTTCCAAATACACAAGACGATGAATGTGCCCAGCTCTTCCAGGGATGTAGGAGTAGAAGCCTGGCAGACTAATTCTCTCCAGATTGAATAAATGCTGGGGGGCCTGGGGGAAGATCATTGTCCCCAGGAAGCATCCATTCCTCTTTAAGCAATGACTGTGCACACCAACTTTAGTTCCCAACTTCTGTAATATTTCTCTGTTATAAATTGGCAGGCACAGCATGTGGTCAAGGAGCCATTACAAGCCCTCTCAAACAAAATTTTTTTTCCCAGAGACTTAATTTCTTAAAATGTGAGAGTGATTGTTTCTGCGGAAAGTAGGACAGTGTCTTTTTGAGCCTGCCAGACAAACACAAAACTAAACAAAACAAAAGGCAAAGTCTGCAAGAGGATAACAGGCGAGCAGGCTTCCTCGTGTGCACCTGGGGGCCCCTCTTTCGGCGCTGTGGCTGCCTTAATGAGAACAGATGGCACCGTCAGGAGACAGGCTCGATATTATACGCCTCCCGCGTCCTGCTTCTGAAACTAGCTTTGAGCAGATCTTTTTTCACTGTGAATTGGCGCTGGTTGTTTAAGCGGTGGCCTAGACGTATGCCAGAAAGCAGGATGTTCATACAGAAAGCAGGATGCTAATACATTCACGGCTGCCTCTTGCAGAACTCAAAGCCCTTTACAACAGAGCAGGTGAAGTCTTCAGAAGGCCCTGCTTCAAGGATGGAGGAAGAGACTGCCATGAGCAGCCCGCAGAAGGTGACTCACCTAGTCACTGTCAGAGAAGAAACCCCACCCTGAAATCCCCACTCTGTGATTCCAGCTGCCTAACACCACCACGTGGCTGCAGCCCGAGACCTTCCCGGTGCAGGGTCCAGAAGGTGGGAAGGCAAAGATTCCACCTGCAGGTTAGGAAGGTCTGAAGGGTCTGAACCTGAACGTCGTAACTCTGGCTGACCACCCCTCATCCCCTGAGAGCTAGAAGTCACCCACCTCTCTGCAGAAGCTGTTTCTCATCGCCTAATGCTTGGCCTCCTGATCTGGGGCAGACGCAGATAAGCTCCCGCAACAGTATCCACAGAATGAAGGCAGACAGATCTCAACAGTAGGAAACCCTGGCATTTTAAACTCTGCATTACACAAAAGTTGTTTTGTTGTCATCATAATTACCAAATTTAAATTACCTCTATTTTCAGGTTTCAAGAAGCCATAAAGAGAGAAAGGAGAGATTTTCACGGTGAGAAATGAGAAATGATGAGAAGAGGCAATCTGTGGAGCCGAGACTTAAAGAGGAAAAATGTTTCTGGGGTCAGCTGCAGCCAAGGTGCCTAAAAATGAAAAGGAAAGAAAAGGGGCTCTCAGTGAGTGGACAACGCACATGGGAAAGCAGTGGAGTTTGGAACACAACCTTCCAGTTCCACCCGAGGGAAGACCCAGATGAAGTTATCCAGAGGAATTTTTGCTTGGTGGTCAGGTGCAGGATTCTAAAATGAGCATAGAAATGGGAATCATGTCGTGGGGGTTTTCTGAGTTTTGGAGGGGGGTGTTTTTTGGTTTTTGGTTTTTGGTTTTTTTTTTTTTTTTTTGAGACAGTGTCTTGCTCTTGTCATCCAGGCTGGAGTGCAGTGACACAGTCTCATCTCACTGCAACCTTTGCCTCCAGGGGTCAAGCGATTCTCTTGCCTCAGCCTCCTGAGTAGCTGGGACCACAGGAGTGTGCCACCACTCCTGGCCCATGTTGTTTTGTTTGCCTGGGAGTGGTGTCCACAGAGGATGGGGATAAACACTCAGAACTCAAGATTTCTTCTGCATCTTTACAAAATAATAAAAGCCAAAACCAGGAGGTGTAGGAGAAAAAGACAACAATAATAAGCCCCTGTGCCCTTGCAAATCATTAATTGACTAACTCAATTATAATATATAACAGAACACCATAATCCATTACATATCATGTAATCAAGGAATATTCAAATGTATTCAAAGATTTGTGGAATGCTCCTCATGCAATCTGAGTGACAAAGCAAGTCACAAAGCAGAATATGAAGTATGATTCCTAATTTTGCTTTTAAAATGTACCTACATATAAACACGATAAGTAAATACACTTACATTCCACAATGGTTGCCTCGGGATGAGAGAGTTATAGGTGATCTTTAATTTTCCTTTACATTTTTCTAAATTATATATCCTACACCTTTTCTAAGCATAGAAAAAGAAATTAACATATAATTTTAAATTTCTAATATTTATACAGGAAAGCTTCTCCAGTGAGCATTTCTGTGTGAAGTGACCCCAATAATCCCATGCATACCCAACCCCCAGATTCATCCAGGGTGGAGCTCAGGCGCTACCTGTGGTATTATATCTTCACTCCCATTGTCCGTGAAAAATTAAGTCTCTTCAAGGGTTCTTAAGGATTCTGTGGAGTTTTCAAAGGTTGAAATTGCATCTTAGTCCATAGTTTCATACCCCCAGCATCAATAACCGTGTCTGACACAAAATAACTACTCAATAAATGTTCATGGCTTGGATAAATAATCAACTCCAAATTCCCCGAGTGAGATTAGCACATTTATAGCTTAGCTCCTCCTGTGTTAATAAGGTTGAGAGAAATGTCACAGCAGCAATACACAATGCTGCTTTTTTTCACGTCCTGCTTTTTGAAAGTGCACTTGATCCCTGCATCGTGTGAATCATCACATCCACGCCTACCCCATATCACTCAGCAAAGACATGATCGCCAAGTTAAAAAGTGCCATGTCATGGATCCCATAGTGAACCTGGACTGATTCAAGGGTGAAACCATGTTGATTCTCTTGACCACCTGTGCCATCTTGTAATGGGGGAGCTTATCCAACTCCCAGTTCGGAAGAGGTTCTTAGCCTCGATAACCTGGAAGAATGGGGAAAGGGGCCCAGGAGGGGTAGTGAGTTTGCCTTTGGAATAAATATCAGTAGGACCCAAAGAGTTTTGCGGAAAAGTGATTTATTAGACAGAGGGAGAGAGAGAGAAAGACAGCTCCCACACTGTCGTCGGAGGGGACCCAGAGAAGGAATCGTATAGGTAAGGAGCAGCTGGAGTTTTACAACCCTCGAGTTATTCCCTCCCCATTCATGTTCTCGTCCAATGAGAGGAGTTATTTCAAACTTCCTCTGGAGTGATTGATCTTTGACTCTGATACTGGATTGGCTACTTAGTTCACAACTCTGAGTTACAGAGCCCCCTCCTCCCAGAGCTTTCAGAGGGTTTGGGGGGCAAAGGAGCTTCACCTGGCTTTCCCTACCTAGCCCGCAGGCACGAGGAAACCCAGACAAAGAACTTTACGTTTGAAACCCGTCTGGTTCCCGGATGGAGGCGTGGAGCCCGGAAACTCCTGCCTTTGAAACCACGCCCCTCACGGACCCGGGAAGAGAAGTCCCTCAATCTCATCCTCAGCCTCACACTGGGCATGTGGGTCTGATCAAGATTCTTGGCCCCGGGCATCTGTCCTCTGGGCACCATGCTTTACATAAAGCAGCAATTCAGAATCTCAATTAGGATCACCAGGAAGCCACGCCATCCAGTCTAACAAACGCTGATGAAGGGCCGGGCCCTGGGAAGACAAAGCGGAATGCTTACTGCCATCTAGCTCTGCCAGCCACTGGCCATGTGACAGATCGGACATGGCAGGACGCCCAACAGCTGCTACCGGGTGAGCTGATGTGAGTGAACCAAGAAAAGCATGGTCAGGCAGAGCCCACCAACTGATACTACCTCTGAAAATCCCCACACCCTCAGGCCCATTAATGCTATTCCCAGAAGTTTATTCTACAGAAATACTTCCACATGTGCACAAAGGTATATGTAAATGTATATTATCACAACAGTGTTTGTTTTAGCAAAAAAAAAAAATCACAAACAACTTATATGTCAAGTAATAGACTAGATATATTATGAAATAGTGTCCAGGTGTGAAAAGAATAGTTAAACCTCATCTAGCACTCATATAGCATTTGTTGCAGGCTCTGTTCTAAATGTGTTACATGCGTTAACTCATTTAGTCCTCCTAGCATCCTAGGAGGCAGGTTACCAATATTAACCCCATTTTACAGGTGAAAAAACTGAGGCACAGAGCCATTAAGTCCGTTTCCTGGGATCATGCAGCTAATAAGTGATGGATCCAGAATTCAGGGCAGAGGTTGAATGAATCCAAAGTCCACACATCATAAAATATCAAACTGTGAGGAGGACCTGAAGTCAGATGCATATCTAGTGCAACACACATCATCCACCAGCAAGAACAAGATCAGTTTTAATATGCTGGTATAGAAAGATACATACAAGGTATTGTGAAGTGGAAAAAAGTGACTTGCAAAACAGCATACACATTCCCAGTTTTACTTTTAAAAAATCTAGACAAAAATAAATGCATAGACAAGAGACATCTGAAGGTACTCACCAGACTGCTGAAAGTGGTCTCCTCTGGAAAGGACCTGGAAAGGAGTGAGAGGCTAGGCAAGGACCCTAATTTATTTCTGACTCTTCTGTTATTTGAATTTTATGAGCATGCATTCCTTCAGTAATTTTGAAAAGAGAAGAAAATTAACAAAGAAGAAAGCAAAACCCAGAGAAGGCTGATCAAGCAGAATGTATAGATAAGGACAGATTAGGGTATCCAACGTCCGATATAGGGGTTTCTTTCACACACACAAAAAAAAGCAGAGTCACAAAGCACACTGCCTAAGTACTGGGCCCCAAATAGCCATGTTACGGGCCATCTGTGTGACCAGTTGACATATCCCATTTTAGTTCCAGCTCACCCAGCACTTTCTTGGCATATAGAACAGTATGACTTTGTAGAAGTGCTTGGAGTTAGCGGTCAGAAGGTCTAGGTTAGAATTCCTGCCCTACCTCTCACAAGCTATATAACTTTGGGCCACTCAGCTCTTTCAGCCTCAGTTTTGTCTTCTGTAAAATATACATAGTAACATCTACTGCACAATGTTGTTCTGAGAGTAAATGAGAAGACATGCACTGTCAAGCTCAGTCGACGTCACTTCACAGGCCTGTGATTGATGTGAGCTAAAGATCACTCCGTTGGTCATGGAACAAGACCAGAACCCAGTCTCCTGACCCCAACCCAATGTTCTTTCCATTAATCCACATTGTCCTCCTCTCTGCTCATTGTCTGTGCTTGGACTGAAAGAGGCGAAGAGATGGTTATGGGGCCATGTTCAAAATGTCCTTGAATTTGTGCTCCTCAGACCTCTAACCAATGATTACCAGGAAGCTTTTTCTTGAAAGAAGCTAAAAGTGCTGGGAACTTCTATTCTTAGGTCGAGGAATAAGTTTTAGAAAATTCAGTGGTTAATACTGTGCTCAACCAGGGCGCCTCCTGACCACACATTTTGCAGTTGTCCCACTATGCCACGTGGCTTCATTGTGTCACAGTGACAGAGTTCCTTAATCTTTCCACCTCAATTTTTTCATCTGCAAAAATGAGGATGGTGAAGAATTTGTGCCTGCCTTCTCACAAGGTTATTGAGAGGATCAAATGAGAGAGATAAACATCTATGACAGTTGACTGACTGTTCACCACTATCCATTCTTCCCTTCTTTCCCCTGGCAATAATCCCCCAAACTCTAGCTAAACACGCCTTGCCCAACTAGAGACTGCAGTTCCCAGCCTTTACTGCAGCTAGATGTGGCCAAGCAGCCAATTACCCGCCAGTGTGATGCAAAAAGGAGTGATCATCAGCAATTTTCAGGCCATGCCTTTGTAAGAGTACTGTTGGTTCAACTTTCCCCTTTCCACTTTCTGTCAAATTGGAAGTTGGACATGGTGGTAGTGAGTCATCTTTGACTCCAGATGGCAGATGAAGAAGATGGAAGGTATCTGGGTCCTGTAAAAACTCATAAAGCAGAGCTGCCTACCACCTACCACCCTTGGACAGCCTACCAGCTCAGACTTCTATGAGAGAAGAAATAATCCTCTTATTTTATTAAATCCACTATTGCTTTTGTTGTTGTAATATCTAACCAATATCCTAACTATTGCAACATTCTATGACTATGTAAACTGCCATGCCAAGACTTTATACTGTGATTATTGTTAATTACATCTGCCAGCTTGATTTAACAAGCCATTGTTGTCACATAGCAGTCACCATCTTATTCACAGGACCACAGTTTCTGCTTCTGTAGGTCCCATAGGTTACACAACTATTCATTTCAGAGGTCTTACATTCATATGAGCCAAACAGAGGGTTTCTCCTAGCATCCCTCTGGCACAATCTCTTCTGTTTCTATACTGAGAGTCCCTGGTAGCTTGCTTTCTTGAAAACTAAAACTTCTTCTGAACATTTGGAAGCTTGGCAGGGACCAGGTCACAGCCCCTGTGATAACTAGCCTCACATGTGATATTTTCCGCAACCTGACCTGGAGCAAGCACTTTACCTTCTAAATAGTTTTCAACCAAGCAAACTAAATATTTGAATTGAAACATTTACTGCAGTTGTTTTTTAATGCACACACACACACACACGCGCGCGCGTGCACACATACAAACAGATGTACCTGCCATACCCAGTTTGGGGAAGGAGTGCAGAGAAAAATAAGTAAGGGGCAATGTAATCGGGGAAGTTCACCTCTCCTGTCTCATTTCTCACCATACCCTCTGCACTCCCCAAGCAGCCACTCTTGAAATATGTGTAGTTTCAGATCTGCACGCTGTCCCACACCTTGGGACTTGTACAGTTCGCCATCCTCTTGCATTCACCTGCTAACTCTTAACACATTCTCTGGGTCTCAGCTTGAAACATCTACCTTCCAACAAGGCTTTTCTAACCCTCTAATTCTGGGTCAAGAAGAAAAAGAATGCATTTCCATTCTCATCACTCTTCCTGCTCTGTGTCTTCATTTGTCTGTCTCCACCTGGATTATAAGCATCTAAAAAGTAGGGACTAGGCCCTATCTGTCTCTGTATCTCTGATATCTAGTGTGGTGTCTGGCACAAAGTCGACACTCAGTAATATTCGCTGAATGAATGAAGGCATCATGCCCCCATAAAAGCCCTTGTAGTTCTCGCTCCACAGGGAGTAAGCAGGCCCTGGTAAATAAGCTGACCCACTGATAGGACCACCCTATGTCTTCTAGGATGCCCAAACACAGTGTGTTTCATGTACCAGTGGAGGTCTGGCTCCAGACCTTGAAGCTTTGGGAACAAACACTTGCCCTGCTGAATGTGATGTCAGAATCAGAAAAAATCTGCCCAACTGGATTGTCTGGTCTTGGATCCCCGTCTGTCTGTGATTATATTGAGAAAGGAAGATATCCCTTTAAAGCAAAGTGCATCCCACCTACTCCTCCAGGGTGGTGGTGGCCCTGTTAGAGATTTACTCTGACAGGTTCAAGCACCATGGAATAGTTCTTACTGATTGCATTGCAATTAGATGCCTGATGACCAGACTTTTTCAACAAGAATGCTCCCAGTGGGTGGTGGGTTTGCCAATGTGCTACTTTAATGACTATTCATATTAGCTCTGTGCTCAAAGGTCCCAGGTTATGTCTCTGTCTACTCCAGTGTTTACTTAGTGCTCAGTGTTGGGATAAGTAATAAGCCCCTTAGCTTTGTGACAGATTGTTCTTTAAACACGAGACCCATCAGCACTCTGCTTTTGAGCTCCTGCTAAGCAGAGAAGATTCCCAGAGAGTAACTCCTCAGCCCCACGGGAGTTTCTGAAATGTGAAATTGGAGGTCGGTGATGGCGTAAACAAATCCAAAAATAGCTCTTGTGAAAAAGCTGCTCTACAGTGTAGGACCCATTTCTGTTAGAGCTTGTTGAGACCTTCCGTGAGTCCTGGATCCCTCCCACTGAGGTTAGTGGGAGGTAGAAAGAGAGGTGGAATTAGCACTTACAGCTGACTCAAAAACACCAAATTTGGAAACAGGCAATTCTTCAGTTTGGTTTGGTTTTTAAATCCAAAGGTATCTGCTTTCTCATGGCAGCATTAAAAATTTTTTTAATTAGAATAAATAACTAAACAAATCCTAGGGTATGTTTTTCTACCCCTCCAAAAAGACAGAAATGTATATATACTTTTACCCTTGTATTAGTGGTGAAGAAAGTAAAGCACAGAGAAGTCGACAGCCTGAACTCTGTGGTAGGGGCTACCTGGTAAGTCAGGAACCGCAGTGAGGATTCTGGAGCCCAGAACAGGTCCTGACCACTTGCTCATGTGCCTGACAAAGTGTCTGGCACTGAACAAATAGGCATACCATGAATGTTTACTGATGAATGAATGGATTTGTTAATGACAGAATGAAATTGACTAAACCAATGTCTCTCATATTTGAGTCATACAAAGATCTCTTTTGGAGAAATAATATTCTTTTGATCCCGGAGATTGTCTGTAAAACCCCTGAATAATACAGTCATTTAAAAAAAAGTAAATTCACCACCCTAGGCAACATGGAAGAACCCCGTCTCTACAAAAATTACAAAAACTAGCTAAGCACAGTGGTGTGCGCCTGTAGTTCCAGCTCCTGCAGAGGCTGAGGCAGGAGATCACTTGAGCCTGGGAGGTTGAGGCTGCAGTGAGCCGAGATCACACCACTGCACTCCAGCCTGGGCGACAGAGCAAAACCCTGACTCAAAAAAAATAAAACTAAAATGCCTCTCCATAGCAAATTATCATTATAAAAAATAATTTCTGCATTTATAACTGATAAAAGGTTTTATTATTATTGACAGAAAATCACAATTTTTTAATGTTCTCACAGAATTCATAGACCTCAAGTAACACAGCAAACCCGTTTGAGAAAGACCAGCCCAGACTGTAAACCCTTGACTGAAGGCAGGGTGTAGTACTGGACTTTATGACACCCTCAGCACCTTGACCTGGTAGCCCTTCTCTGACTATTTGAGGGTGATGATGTTGATATGACCATGGCCAGCCTCCCACCCTACACAGGAAAAGACAAACTGCAATGCCAGCCAGGGACTGGTAAGCACCACAGGAGAGCTCTGGTGCTCATGGTGACAGCACTGCAGCCACCGAAAGCTCGAGTCCAGCTGGGTGATCAGAAAAGCTCCCACAGTGGACGTGGGAAGTGAGCGGGGTCCAGGATCATGAAAACGATGTGGTGGCACAAAGAACAAAGAGGACGGCTTTACCATTACGAAAGGGAAGTGTTTTCCTTTCCTGTTGATGTACCGCCTTCTCTCAAATTGGATTTACCAACAAAGACAGGCCCTAAGGACATGCATCAGAAGTCCATTCAAACCTCAGAGGACTGGATGGGTTTTGAGTAATGCCCAGCCAGGCAGGACGCACTAGAAAGATAATTGAAAATCTAAAGAAACTCTGATTCATCCACACAAAAAAAGCATCCCAGGGAGCTGAAAGAAAATTACTCTTTTCTACCACCTTCTGTCTCCTTTCTCTCCGTTTCTGAGTATGAAAACTACTTTAGGCCACCTGGATCCTGTTCTCAAAATCTGAAGTCTATCATTAATGCTCTGAAACTCCCCTTCTATGTTTTCTCAGGTCTTAACCCCCACACTCCTGCATAGCACATCCTTGAGGTCCACTACTGTGTCTTTTTCGTGGATTTTTTTTTTCAGTATTATACTGTCAATCACATCTATGCATTCAATAAACATTTCCTTTAAAAGATATTGTTTGGCCAGGTGCAGTGTCTCATGTCTGTAATCCCAGAACTTTGGGAGACCAAGGTGGGTGGATCACTTGAACCCAGGAGTTCAAGATCAGCCTAGGCAACTTAATGAGACTCAGTCTCTACAAAAAATTTTAGAATTAGCCGAGTATGGTGACATGCACCTATAGTACCAGCCACTAAGGAGACTGAAGCAGGGAGGATCATTTGAGCCCAGGAGGTCAAGGCTGAAATGAACCTTATCACACCCAGCATGTAGTAGGTTGTAATAAATAGTGGTTATTGTTAATATTATTTGGCTGTATCAACAGAGTAGCTGTTTCCAGATTTAAAAAGGTAGTTGACACACTTCTTAGCTTCATCTGGGGAAACATATTCAATTTGGGGCCCTCCACCCTTGTGGGGTGTGTGTGTGTGTGTGTGTGTGTGTGTGTGTGTGCATATATTCATATATATATACAGTTATAGTCATAGTTACAGTTATAGTTTGGCAAAAAAAAAAAACCATCCAAAGTTCCGTTGCCCAATCGCTTCTCAGCTGTCAAAATTTACTTCTAAGAAGCTGACAAACTCAGCCACATTAAGATTTAACTAATACCACTTAGTATTTGCCCTACCCAGTGGCCTTTTAAATCTCATGTAAGTGGGAATTTAGGTATATTCAGAAACAGAATTGGGACACAGGTCAAAGCTAAAGAGGAGGTGTTCTTTGTTTCTAAACACATAGGTATATCTTACTAAGCTGATGTTGAGAATGGTTCTTATCAAAAAGAAGAAGTGAGATTTTGGCATACTCAGAGAAGGCCATAATGTTGGTCCTGTGATCACAGATAGGAGTGATAAAGAACAGCCTTTTAAAAAAGTGGGGGAGGAAGGAAAAACTACAATCTACAGCCTAGGAACACTTATTAAGATGAGATTTAACCAAAGACTATAAAATCTTAAATGGTAGATAATAAGGTCAAGCCAGGTTACTATTTTCAGCTTGGAACAGACGACAAGACAGGAGGACATAAATGGAAATTAAAAGAAAAGGGATTCAGAACAGATCAGAGGGTTACCAAAAATAATCAATGGCTGAAATGACTTTCTGGACTCATTCACTTGTGCTGAAAATATTGGGTCATTGAAAAAGTAATGAGATGATATTCTTGGGAAATGGAATAGTTAAAATGAATGAGTCCAGATGGATCCGAAGACTTTAATCATTCTAAGGAGAAATGCTGGCTGGGATTCTCTCTCTCCCGAACCAAGTTAAAATTTCATTCTAGGGAGAAAGCTAGGTGTAAGAGACCTTCGTTTTTTACATTCCGTGGGTGTTTGCAGCTCCTTGAAAGTTATAATGGTATTTAATATCGAGGGGTTTTCATGTGTGGTGCCTCCTACAGGATCTTAAGAAAAATGAGCAAGACAGCCACTACAGACGAAGGAGCCCTGGAGTTCATTCTCAGCCAGGCTCCCATACAAAGTCAAAATCTTCCCAGTGCTCTCACTAGTCTCACATCTTTTGATGCATAATTCCAGGAACAGAACAAATCAGAGGCAGCCTAATCTACTACTGGACACTAACTGCTAGGTGGCTAGAATTGTTTCTGGCCTCCTAGTTTCCCCATTGAGTCTAATTATGTTCTTTGGAGCCATACCTCACGTGTCTATTTCCACTTCTACATGGTGACCCAACAAATACTTAAAGGTAGTTCAATCTCAGCTTTCTCATTTCCATGCTAAATATTCCCATTTCCCTCATATGACATGTTTTCCAGATTGTCTGCCTTTCTGACCACCATCCTTGGAAAGATCTAAGTGTTTAATCCTGCATGCATACACACACACACACACACACATTCCCAGAATGGAGGGCCCCAAATTGAATATGTTTCACCAGATGAAGCTAAGAAGTGTATCAACTACTCTTTTTGATCTAGAAACAGCTACTCTGTTGATAACAGCCAAATAATATTAGCAATAACCACTATTTATTACAACCTACTACATGCTAGATACTGGACTAGCCACTTTGCATACATTATTTCTAATCCTAACCATGGCCCATTTTAATATTCCCATGATACAGATGAAAATATTGAAACTTACAGAGAAAATAACTTGCTCAAGTTCACCGAGCTAGAAACTAGCTAAGCAGGGATTCAAATTCAGCTGTCTTGGACACCAAAGCTGTCACTCTTCCAGTAAGTCATACTGCCTAATAGCTTCTTAATGACTACTTCCCTGTTTTTTCATTTGTACTCATGGTCATCCAAAATCCCCAAGCTTCTTTCACTTTCACAGGTGTTAAGGATTTGTACCCAACAGGGGAGTGAAGCACTTTGCAGGGTGGTGGCATTCAACCCAACGTGTGCCAGGAGAAAGGTGCTGGACCCAAGCCAGATGGAGTTCAGGTCTGTGACTCCAGGATAGGCTACCATGCTCCAAACCCTAATCTAAGCAGTCGTACTTCCAAGGTAGCCCATCATCAAGGGGTCTCAGGAAGACCTCGTAGGGAGACTGGGGCAGGGGCACGGCCTCAGAAGTACAAAATATTGACTATGAGAATGTCAAGCTAATCCAATTCTTACATAGATGTATTAGTCCATTCTCATACTGCTCTAGAGAACTGCCTGATGCTGAGTAATTTATAAAGAAAAGAGGTTTAATTAACTCGCAGTTGTGCATGGCTGGGGAGGCCTTAGGAAACTTACAATCATGATGGAAGGGGAAGCGGGCACATCTTACATGGGAGCGGGCAAGAGAGCAGCGTGTGTAGGAGTAACTGCAAACACTTATGAAACCATCAGATCTCATGAGAACTCACTCACTATCACGAGAACAGCATGGGGAAAACCACCCTCATGATCCAATCACCTCCCACCAGGTCCCACCCTTGACACATGGGGATTATGCAGATTACAAGGAGATGAGATTTGGATGGGGACGCAGAGCCTAACCATATTAATAGATTTCTGGCCTCCCAGCTCCAAGAGTGTATACAACCATGAGGAGAATAAAGTCAGTCTTTGTTTACCTGGCTCAGACCCCGTGATGTAGAAAAGGGTGAAAAACAGGAAAACTGTTAAAGATACAGACAGGCCGGGCATGGTGGCTCACACCTGTAATCCTAGCACTTTGGGAGGCAGAAGTGGGCAGACCACTTGAGGTCAAGAGTTCGAGACCAGCCTGGCCAACATGATGAACCCCCGTCTCTACTAAAAATATAAAAATTAGCCAAGTGTGGTGGTGCAAGCCTGTCATCCCAGCTACTCGGGAGGCTGAGGCACAAGAATCACTTGAACCCGGGAGGCAGAGGTTGCAGTGAACCGAGTTCACACCACTGCACTCCAGCCTGAGTGACACAGTGAGACTCCATCTCAAAAAAAAGAAAAGAAGAAGAGAAAGAAAATAAAAGGTAAAGAGAGAAGGGAACAAGGCCTATGCTTACAAAGCCTGACCTCTGGTGCAGAAAAAGATTAACTCAGGAGGCTTGGAGTGCCCAAATCCTGCACATTCCAAAAAAAAAAGGAACTGGTCCTTGACCAGCTCCTGGGGGATAATCTATCAGACTTTGGAATATCCCACCTGTAAAGAGTATCTTTGTATACCTGGGTCCCTGAGCCACAACAGATAGTTTATGCTAACAAGGTGATGTATGGTAAATGCCTGGTTTGATTCACCTACCCATGCTTAATCAGTTTGACCTCTGGGGAAGCTGGAGGCTTAGCAGCTAAGGTCAGCCACATGAGTGTTCTTTGCCTATGTGACTTACCCCTCATAAAAACCCTGAACCCCAAGACTCAGATTGGCAATTCTTCATGCATGTTGCCACACATCAGTGCTGGGGGGATTAAGTGCTATCCGTGTGACCCCACTGGGTGACAACATCTGGAAGCTCCTGCCCAATTTCTCCTGAACTCTACCCTATATACCTTTTTTCTTTGTTGATTTTAACCTGTATCTTTTGCTCTATAAACCATAACTGTGAGTATAACAGCTTTTCTGGGTTCTGTGAATCCTTTTAGTGAATCATCAAACCTGAGGGTGGACTTGGGGACCCTACACACATTTCCCGATAGCAACCTTTGGGAAGGGGTGGCTGTGACTGGCAGCGTTGCCCAAAACGGAGGTTAACTCCAAACCTCCTTCTGTGGCTGTACAGGAATCTTGCACCACAGACCCTCACTGATATTAGGGGAGAGCCAGATCTGCCTGCCAGGGATGGGGCTGTCGTTTGAAACAACTAGGATAGAGCTAAGTAAACTTACTGCAGGATCTATAGTTCTAATTGTGAAAGTAATACTTATTTGTTGTCAGGAATCTGAACAACAAAACAAAATAAAAAAGAAAACAGTCCATTGGAATCTCACCACCCAAAGGTAAGCATGGATAGTATTGTGGTATAGTTCTTACGAGTCCATTTATTTTTCATGAATATATAGCAGTATCCCCAATAGACAGAATTTTTACATTTTTTGTTAGCAAGAAAATCTACAAGTTAAAAGTTGCCAGCCACTTCCATGTCTAACAAGTCATCCTGGAACACATTTTTTTTTTTTTGTTCTGGAATCTATCACCCGGGAAGTTTCTTTTAGCTTTGCAAATTTAAGGCAGAGGCACCCAGCGTCCAGAGGCAGGAAAGTTAGTCACAGGCAATGTTTTTTCTCGGCTCCCCATTTGTTCCCCAGGATACCAAGGCCTAATGTCACCGGGAAGTATGAAATAGTTGAGCCCATTTAAGAAGGGGCCTAACGCCCCCTAGGAGAAAACAAACCCAGGCTCCCGGGTACTTCTCCTTAGGTTCATTCATCTTCAAACATCTCTAATGAGCTCCATGGGTCTTCTGCAGGAGCCTGGATGACTAAATTGTTGATGTTAGTGGGGAGGTGTTTTAGGCATAGCACACTGCCAAAACTAGAACCTTCCACCGCAGCAGCCACTGCAGCCCCATGGGCATGGTTTGAGAATCATGTGTATGAGGACAAACTAAGAAGTTGAAACATTGAGAACCCAGGGCATAGCTGGCACAGGACAGTGAGAGGAGGTCTCTTCCCAGCACCGTAGGAACTATCCCCTGGCCAGCTGCGACAGCGCAAGACAGTGATAGCTCAAGGCTATGTGGAAACTGCTTTCACCAGACCCTGGTGTTAGGGAACAGCAAATGCAGCCCACAGTGGACCCATCAGATTTTCCAGGGCTGTCTCCCACTAGGATTTGGGAGTATCACTGATCCTTTAGAGACAGAGGAACCTTAAGTATATCACAGAAAGAGGAGCCCACTGAAAGAGAGAAGGGCATGTTAATGCTGATGAATCTGTGCATGCTACCGTCATGGAAATTGGTGAAAGCTGTTGGCGACCCAGCCTTGGGCCATTCCTGTCTGCGCTGTGACAGCTGGTGAGGGGATGGTTCTCGCGGTGCTGGAAAGAGGAGATCAAGGACTCAGTTCACTGGAGACGTGACCATTTCTTACACCCCAAGTTGAAGCAGAAGACATAAGCAATACAAAAATACAAATACACACAATTTGCAACAAAACAGGATTAAACTGCACAATGCTGTAAGTTTTTCCCCACTTAATGTTATCTACCAAGCATTTTCTAATGACATTAAACATATTTATAAACATAATACTACTAGGTAATAATAATAGCTAACAGTGATGTAGCAGTTAGTTAGTATCTACCATGTAAGGCAGTAGTATTACCCCTATATGCTAGATAAGAAAACTGAGGCACAAAGAGATTATACAACTTGTCCAATGACCCACAGCTAGTAAAAGAAGCTAGTATTTAAACGCAAGTAATCTTCAGTGCTAATGCTCGCATTTTTTTTAATACACAGGTTTTTTAATCATTTTCCATAGTTGCATATTTCATCTTTCCCATGTTTTCACTACTATAAATATGCAGTGATAAACATCCTTACACACAAAACTTTGCAAGTCAATTAAAACTTTTAACCTAAATCTGGAACTTCACATTTGTTTAATTCCATCACTTTTAATTTAGACCTGCAAGATTGTCTTGGATCTTGATTCTGCAATTTAAATTTTCCACTTTCCTCCCAGCTTTGTGTCATTCCAATTTAACAGACCTATTCGCCTCAACAAACATTTATCTAAAGCTTGACCTGGACAGGAAAAGATCCAATGGCTTGGCTCCTGTCTCTCTCACTAGCTCATCCCTGTCTTTCTTTTGGTGCCCTGCCACTTAGTCTTCCAGTTCCTCAATCATACCATGCTCTTTGAGGCCACAGGGCCTTTGCACATTCTGCTCCTTCTCCTGCAACCCTCTCCTCTCACCTGGTAAATGTTCAGTAGTTCTCTGCATCCTAGCTAAAGCTGCGGCCAGGGGAAGTTCTTTGTTATACGCTTTCATAGAACTGTGTTCTTTTCCTTCCAAATGGGAAATTTATGCACGGGGTCATGAAATTATCTAATTAATAGGTTTCTCTCTCCCTCAACAACAGACTTTCTTCCTCAGTAACAGACAGCAGGGACCATCCTACTTCCTGCCCATGTTATCCCAAGCACCAGTACCGTACAGCTGGCCCTCCATATCCACAGGTTGAATCCATGTATTCAACCAACTGCTGATAGAGACCCAGTGGCACCAAGGGCCAGCTGTATGTACATATTTTCCATTCATGGTTGGTGAATCTGCCAAAGGGCCAACTGTCCTATGCCATTTTATGTAAGGGACTTGAGCATTTGTGGATTTGGTAGCCTGGGTATGCTGGAACCAATCCCTGAGGCTGGAGAGGGCAGACTATACTGGGGCCTTAGTGACATTCAATGAATGTTTGCTGAATGAATGAATGAATGCAGCATCCTGTGACTCAGCAGCAGAACACTCTGTGCTGATGGTGAGCACACAGAGACTCATCAGCCCTCCTTAAGGACAGTGCTCCAATCAAGTAAAATGTACAGCCTACCCCATTCTTCTCTTAGCCCCAGGATATTGCTAGAGAGTTTATCAGCTGCAGCTGAGTTCCAGCACTGTGACTGACCTCACATATGCCATGCTGTGACTGACCTCTGCTCTCTTCTCTCCAGGCATCCTCTATTCAGTCTCCAGTTGTCCTTCCAAAGGTAGCTGATTACAAGACTCCCTGATTAAAAGCTTCTGTGGCTTCACAGCATCCTCAGGATGAAGTCCAAACACCTAATCTTGACATTCGAGGTCCTTCACATCCTGGCCCTTGCCTCCTTTTTCCCTGTCATCTCTGCCACTGACACCCTCAATCCCAATCCCATATGCATATGACCATGATACTCTGCAGCACTAAAAGTCTTCCCATATGCCATGCACCTGTATTTTTTGACCCTTTGCTCTCTCTCCCTAGAATGCAAATCTCTCTTCTCTGTCTGACAAACTCCTACTCATCCTTCAAAGTCCTGCTCAAAAATCACCTCCTACTTGAAGGTCTCCCTGTCTCCTTCCCACCCTCATCATAGGTGAAATTAATTTTCCCTTCTGCTGTGTTCGTGCAGCATTTTGAACTTAATTCTATGTTAGTGCCTGTGCTATGTTCAGGTGCCTGTGTTTCCCGAAGGATGGCAGGCTCCTCGAGGGTAGGCATCTTATCTTCTTCATTCTTACTTCTCACCTCAGCCCTTCGCATAAAATAAGCGTTCCATAAAGGCTTCATCTGGCTTGCCCTTTGGTATGATCCCACTCCACCAGTCTAGCGACACTTGCAAAAAGCATTTGACTTTTGGAGCCATGGCTGACCAACTGGCTAAGATCCGGCAGTAGGTGGGATGTGGGGACTTTCAGGAAGAGGAGTGGTAAATTCCAGATGGGAATGTGGAATTTAACCTCTCTGCTTCCCCAGCCACCACAACAGCCACTAACCTCCCATCTCGGCCCAGTGGAGCTGCCTGCTGAACCCTGCTTGCCGATCCTGTCAGCAGCCCGTCTTCCCTTCCCTTCCCTTCCCTTCCTTTTCCTGCTCTCTGCCTCTTCATGACTTAGCTACAGTTCTGGACTGGCTCAAGGTGAAAGGGATATCAATAGAATATAGAAAAAACCTTCATAGGCCAAGCATGGTGGCTCACACCTGCAATCCCAGCGCTCTGGGAGGCCGAGGTGAGAGGATCACTTGAGGTCAGGAGTTCAAGACTGGCCTGAGCAACATAGCAAGGCTGTCTCTACCAAAAAAAAATAATAATAATAATTTAATTTAATTTAATTTAAAAAGTCAAAAAAATAACTTCCAAAACTAAGAGCAGTGAGGACTGTTGAGTTTCTGGAGGAAACTCTGTCTGCTCTGTCTTCCTCCTGCCTCAGTCTGCCTCTCAGGCAATTCATCTTTACACACCCCTTGGCCTACAGACTCTTCTGCGCAGCTCTCCATATTTTCACCAGACCATTCTTTTCAACACTCCAGTCCCAAAATCCCAAACGACTCTGATTGGCCCATTGCCCACGCATTTTTGTGGCCTTAAGGTAAGTCTCCTGCTCAGGTTCAACCAGAGGGAGCTGGCACATGAGGTTTCGGACCTGTGGCCTGGCGTGGTTTTCTCAGCAGAGGAGGGGCGTGGGGGGAGGACAGTTAAGTTTGATGACTGTATCTCTAGGTAAGCTTTTTTTTTTTTTTTTTTTTTTTTTTTTTTTTTTAAATACGGGTTAAGCGAGTAGCAACAGCGGGCGTGCAGGAAGCAAAGCA